>RCAB01000119.1:0-150621 GCA_003640385.1 Setaria digitata
CATATCTCTATAATACGTGCAAATCTACATGATGCGTGGATGTATGTGCATATTTTTATAATACGTACAAATTTACATGACACGTGGATATGTATGTGTTGTATATGCGCTCATGGAAATTCCAAGTCAGTGATCCTTTTCTATTTGTAGAATCTTCAGGTAAGATGTGTTACCGGTTTATGGGTGACAGTGAACATCGCGCAAAAATGAATTCTGCATGAGCAGCACTAAACAACCAACGGTATCGTGAAAGGTTGCAGCAGCGGAGGTTTCAGATGAATAAAAGTTACATCAGGTATTGATGTAACTTTTTTATTTCCAAAGGTGATTTTTGATTTTCGTAAATGACTTTTTTGGTTGGAGAATATCTGAATAAATCGTGTTTACCTCACTCCTGGAAGATCCTTATGTAAATGGCATTACAAATCAAACTTGAGCTTTTGTGCTAAAGGCTTTGTGCTAAAGCCTTCTTCCTCTCCTTACAGATAGCTTTCACATCACTTTGAAGAACAGGTTTTACCAGCAAAGAATCGAAAAAGTGTATCAACTTATATACTCTTATCGTGAACAGAACTAAATATGGTAGAGTCATTCTTCAATCATCATTTGGTTTGACCCGACCACGTGTGTTGTCTTGGCTGTTGTTCGGTACAAAATATAAAGCGTATCATATAAGTTTTCTCTTGTACACTAAAGGAAAAATGAAAAAGCTAGCTTATGAAGCCGGAAAGAATTTTGTTGCGCTCACCGGAAAGAATTTATATTCGGCAAAAAGGCTGCAATAAAGAAAATTCCCAATTCAGTGCAATTAATTTTAAACCGGTTTCATTGCATTCCAGTAACTAACATACAAATATCTTTTTCATACATAGTTATAGGTTGATTCTTTTTCGTCCCATTTAGAAATTTCCAACTCTGACAGTTTTGGACATTTGGGTTTGTTGAGACGATAATGCAGCGGTGGTGAAAATTTCCTTTAAAATTTCATTTTGTTCTGTTCCAAATAGTGAGGAAATCCTGATTGATAATGAACTTCACTTAATTATGATTTTAATAATAGTGATAAAGAGGCATCTGGAAATTTAGTGCTACTATTGAACTCTATTCAATGAAGCTAAAAGTTGGCTTTATTGAGAAGTCTAAGTAGCTGTATATGATGACAATTATTTTGCCTCTCTCCTGTCACATCTAAATCCCAGTCACTATTTTCTAAGTACTGTTCGTCCTAAACTAAACTTTTCTATACAACAATAATCTTTACCCCTCCGTTGGGTTACATTTCTTTCTCTTCTTTATCGGAACCCTTTTAATCTGCATTTCCACCAACCAAGCACTAATTTAACTGTTTGGAACACATACCCTAAAACAAACACACCAACAAATCTGATGTATAGGTATACAAAGGCAAACAGATAGACAGACAGACGGACACACATACATATAGACTAAGATACATGGAGTGATCGATTTGAGTATCGATTTGTAAAACAATTTTCATTTCATTGGCATATGTGGATTCTCACCTACGGGTTTTCCGGTGATATTTCCTTATCAATTTTATTATATTTTAGAAATCGGATTCTGGACTGTTTTGCCAAACTAAGAAGCCTGTTTGGAATTAAAATTAAATTCAAATAATCTGATGTTTTGAATAGCTGGAACATAATTTTGTAGCACCGAATTAGGATGATTTTAAACGAACCAGTAGCAATAACAGACAATACAACAACAATGGATCGTTCAAGGTTTGGTCTCGACCTAACATTACAAGATTCGGAGCCATCACGAGTTCCAATGACTGATGAAGAGGTTTAATTGCTTCATATTTCCTGCTGTTGGTGTTATTTTATATGTATTATCAGTAATGTTTAATATCTCTTCCAATGAAAGCCACGTGATTTGTGATAATTTGCCTTCATCAGAAAACCCACAGTTCTTGAGTGCAGTGAATCAATTTTATCTCAGTACTGTAATTTATAGTATACACGAGCTAAACATTACTAAATAGCGTATCTACGCGATGAAACAGAACAGCTGTTGTAGTTATTCATGTTATTTTTCGAAAATATTTGTTAATTATAATGTTATTTTTTGAAGGTAGAAGAAAAATATGAATCAATCCGAGAAAGATCTGGTGTGCTCACTATAATGGGTGGTGAATACAGGGCAGAACTATCTGATATTGTTGATATCAAAGAACTTGGTCGGGGTTCTTTTGGAGTGGTTCGAAAAGCACATTTCAAGCAAACCAAAACGCTCATGGCAGTTAAAGTATTCTACTTTAGTAGTTTAATTTAAGACTATTTTATAGCGAGTACTGACTGTGTTCATTATGAAGCATTTGACCAATCTGAATCAATTATCAGATGATCATTGTAAGCAAATATTAAATTCGTCTATTTGACTAGAGGTTCATCATAGATAATTCCAATAACGGGTAATGCCGAAAACAATAAACGAACAGTAATGGATATGGATGTTATAATGCGTTCCCATAATTGTCCCAACATTGTGCGTTGTTATGGTTGTTTTGTTTTTGAGGTAATAATTTATTTTCCAAGGGAAATTTTTCTGGGTAGCTTTAAGTCACAGTAATTTTTCGAACAGAAGAAGATTGGCAAAGCCGTTCAAATCAAAGTTTTGTAGTAAGAAAAAAATGTTAAAGGAACATTCCATGAATTTGAGTATTTTATAAAACCGTTCATTTCAGTGTTTTTATATCTCAGGTCAGTGGATTGCATCAAGCAAACATTAAGTAAACCAATAATTTGACCGAACGCTGGTCTTTTTTTTCGGGATAAAAAGTAAAAAAGTCGAAAGAAGTTAAAGATCTGATTTGTAGTAAAAAAAAAAGTGTATCTAGTCAGAAGTGCGAATATGCATGGAACTAATGTCGATGTGCTTGGATAAACTGCTCAAGATAGCTTTACGTTTTCCCGAAAATATTGTCGCCAATATAACCAAATCTGTGCTGTTGGCACTGGACTATCTTAAGGAAAAAGAAGTCCGTTAACTGTTTTTTATGTTTTACTCTTTTTATTTCGTTATGAAAAATATTTATGCATGAAATAAGGTTTATCCTGTACTTCATTTATCTGGCTTATTTCCCAGTTTTCTTTTCCTCTTTACTACCTTTTTAATGTCCCATCATTTTTTTTTTTTTTTTTTTTTTTAGATCTTTCATGTTCAGGTTGTTTAATATTGGAACGTTTATGTATGATTGAAATATTTTCAGCTTAAGTAATTTCCAGAACATTATGCATCGAGATATTAAACCTTCTAATATTCTAATTGATCACAGTGGCACAATTAAATTGTGTGATTTTGGCATTGCCGGTCGGCTGATTGATTCTAGACGAGCAGAAACTAATACTAAAGGCTGTACTGCTTACTTAGCGGTTTGCTTTGTTTTCAGTGTCAAAACAGTTATGTCCCGATAATTAGTGTTAAATTGCATTTCACGATGAACTGCTGGCTGAGTAAATTAGATATTAAAGCTATCATCTCATCAGACTTTTAAAATTGTATTGAGTTTTTGAACTTCTGTTTTTGAAGTTTTATAAATTCCTTACTGCTGCTAATAGAAGGCTGCTTATTTTTTTTCTCAGAAATCTTAATGTGCTCCTTTGATTTTTCTAAAATGCTTTTACACATCATCTTCTTAAAAGAATTCTGTGGATTTAAAACACGAACTGAATTTAATTTCAGCCTGAGCGCGTAGCAAGCAGCGACTGTGAATATGGTGTACGTGCTGATGTTTGGAGTTTGGGAATAACACTTATTGAGCTAGCGAAAGGAACTCATCCATATGAGGGATGCTCCACAGATTTTGAACTTCTTACGAAAATTATAAATGACCCACCACCACGACTTAGTCCACCGCAAGACTTTTCGCAAACTTTTTCAGTATTTGTTGCTAGATGCCTTATGAAACGACCTATCGATCGCCCCAATTATCACGAGCTTCTGGTCCGTGTTTTTCCGCTTTGGATAGGTTTTCAAAAATGCATGTATATATTGCGTTTGCGCAAAGTTGCTTGTCTAAGTAACTGACTGGATTCTTGCTGATCCATGTATATGATGGTTCATTATTTAAAGTTGAAAAGGCAAAGGGTTAGAGAATTTATTGTACAGGATAATATTCGCGAATGTATTACCAACAAATCAACGATCTAGTGATCTGTAAACGTCACATTATGACTTGGTACTTTTTTTTCAGGAAGATCCATTCATCACAGGTAATACAACTGATACAACAGAAGTGGCTAAATGGTATAGTTCACTATGCGCGTGAATTAAGTCCGTTATATTTTTTCTTTCATAATTGGTATGCAGAGTTTTATTAGAAGCGCTTCATAATCACATATGTTTCTCAGATTAGAAGTGAGGTCCAAGAAACTCAGTAAATGAGAAGTTCACAGTTCAAAAAGTCTGAATTTTCTTTATTAATTAGAAAGAAAAAAGTTTGAAAGAGAAGTTGAGCTGTAGCCTAAAAATTTTCTTTTTATGCGCACCTCGAGAGGGATTGCACCCATACCATATTATTATGAATATATTTATCATTTATGCGTAATATTCACGTTTGAATTGGAACGTTGAAATTTCACAGAGTCAGCTGCTGTGAAATTACATTTGTAGTTCAACGGAATTTATAACAGCGGAACTAAATTAGAATAAGAATCATTGATTGTGCGTCTATAGTATATGTCTTCAGATCAGAAATGTGATCCGTATATAACGAATCTTAGTTATACACATTGTTTAACTTCTTATGTATCATTAATATGTGCGTCGATTTATATCTTTGAAATTAGGGCTTCGAAAAAAAAAAAAAAAAAAAAAAAAACTCAAGGAATCCCTTGTGCGCAAGTTTTCTGTGATATTTAATTATTCATTTATTTTGTTTGTCTTTCATTATTTTTTTTTTTTTTTTTTAACAAGCTATCTGACCACACATTTTTCCTTTCAAAAAATAATTTTTAAATACTACTAGTGAAAACTGTCGAATTTCGAAACGATATGTTTCGATCAGTTCCGCGGTGTTGGAGCAAGGATATGCTGTTGGAACTTTTATTTATTAACAACAAAGTTGTGTTATTTTAAGAAAATAATTGTGCAATTTTCGGAATATAATGGAAATTTAATAACTAGATGTCGTGTTTTCGCTCGATGAACAGTTTGGCATAGGATCTTTCGTACTGGAGGTATCATCAAATAACTGCAACAGTCATTCACAAATATTTCAAGTATTTTCGAAAACCTTGAATTTCATAAAGCGAGTTATTAGAACTTTAGTGAAAAAAGTTCTGAAAATGTGAAGAATCGTTAAACATACGTCAAAAATTTTTTAGTTTTAAGCTTTGTTCATATGGTTCGCTTTGATAGATTACTATCACGCCAACAGACAGTCTGTTTTCACTTGATTTAAAATTAGTCAGTTTTTAATAAATGAAAGTTGGATATAAGTATATACCTCATTTTTATTTATATCACTAGTTGTTGTTAGGATTTTGGAATCCATCCGACATACCCGATATCTTCCTTGTCCATCGTATTGTAACAGATGAGTATGAAATTTCCTAAAATTGAATCGTTGGAAGTGACTCATGAATTTCCAAACGAAATACTTTTGGTAAAGATAGATTTTGTAAGTTCCATTTTCTTTTCGAAGTAATTCCTAACTTCATTCTCCTCCCTTTTCCCCATAAATTTTGAATCATAGATGAAGTGGAGATTGATACGTTCTTAGGAATTCTGGTATTGAGTCTTCGTCATATATTTTAAACCTTCTGCTATTAGTATTACTTTACCAAAGGCTCGGTCGATGTGATACTGAGAGAAGGGTAAAACCGGCGTCTTTCATTGCCTGATAAATCAGTGCTTCGATATCTACTGATATCGCACTGGTACATTCATCCAGAAGGGCATATTTTGGTTGATGGTAGAAAATCCTTGCCAGACCAAGTCGTTGTTTTTCACCACCTGATAGAACATTGGTCCATTCACGTTCGCTCTCAAAACCTACAGATTCGTTCCATTTTAGAGATAAAAGTTGGGCGAACTATTTCTTCTCTGCTTTCCTTGAGAATTTGATTTTTTAATCTCTTTGCCCTTATTATTGAATTTCTTTATTATTCCAAAATATATAAATATATTTTCAAAATAACCGAGTTACTGGAAGGAATTTCGATAACAGTAACTATACAAACCTCCTTCACGTTCCACTATGTGACTCAAATGTACCGTTTTTAAAATTTCGATCAATTCACTGTCTGTGGTGCCCTTTCTTCGCATATCGATTAAAGTGTCCGGATAAATTATCTGTTTAAATTCCCGGTTATATATAAATAAAATTTGGTTAAAAACAATTGTACAGTAATAATAACAGAGCAAAAGAATAGACGAATGATTGAATGTTAGCATCAATAACCAAAGAATCAGTGTTAATCATTGTGATTTAATGTAATCATATGGAATGATGTATAAATTAAATTGAAGTTGAGTTTCAGTTAAAAAATACTTCTAGATTCGAATATCCACCCTGCTAACATCAGCTCTGTGCCATCTCTTTTTTTTTCTTTGTAATTGAATGGATGGATCAGTGGCAACTTACTTCATATATTCAGTATCGGAAATAATTTTCGAACATTCCGGATAGGAGATAAGAGCTCTCTGATTAAAAAAAGAAAAAAAAAGACAAATATCACTTACCAACCTGTTCTCTTAAATTTCCAAAGGTCATATACGGTCGCTGCGGCAAATAATACATTTCCGTCTTCGGCGGTAATTCTAGTCGCCCACGATGTACTGGCCATAAGCCACCGAGGATTCGAAATAACGAGCTTTTACCACAACCATTTGGCCCAGTGATAAATAAATGCATGCCAGTATGGATCTATTAGTCGTTTACATCAAGAGAGAAGTAAGGCGTACAACTTCAAAATAATTTCCAAATTTATGAAAATGCAGCTAACCTGAGCTTCAGTAACATTCTTTTTCTCCTTTGCTTTCTCAACAGAAAGCATAATTTTCAGTTAGGAAACTTATTCAGGTAAAATTCTCTTCTTCGCCATCTTTTATAAGATTTCTTGTCCTTTATCTTTCGAGCAACTAAATGCATTGCAAACAGGCTAGCTAACTTCTGAGTGTATTCGTAAAATATGCATCGAAGAAACTCGAGAACCAGTAAGACGACATACAGGTCGATTCTGAATATTTGTTACAAACCTCAATATTGAAGTTGTTGACAATGACATTACCAGCTGGAGTTATAATAGGTACATTACATAATTTTACAACGCCATTTGTCTGGAGAATTTGACCTGGAATTTTTCGGAATCTATTATTATATAATTATGGCAGTTCGTGATGTTTAGGAGCCTGATGACTTCACTTCGTTATGTCTTATTTGACGCATGAGAAGCAATTACCACGTATTTCAGGAGCATCAGACTGTTCCATTCTTCCATTAGTAGTTTCCAGAGTTGTTCGAGTGAATTTTTGTTGTTTTACATCTTCAAAAACTTTGAACATTTGATAAACACGTGAAGTATATCCAGATAGTTCGATCACCTTGAAATATAAAATATTCCCGACTGCGAAAAAGAAAAACGAAAAAAGAAAAACGAGTTTCCATAAAACAACCTGCATAAAACTTACAAATTTACAAGATATTTTTCACATTCCTCACGCAATCTTTTGTAGCATTTCTTCATGGTGTTTAACAAATTTGCAAAATGATCTTCATGCTCTTCATAATAAATTTTTGTTATCTCTATGATTTTAAACAGAGATTAAGAAAACTTCTTTATAGGAAGACATCAATCTTTCAGCTGCATTTGCTACAACACTCATCAAATTTCTTGCAGTCATAAAAGTTCCTGTTCGGTCGCCAACTTTTATTTCTGCTGAAATCCAGAAAATTGGTGAAGAATGACGATCAGAATGGCCTCTTTATTTTTACTTTACATAAAATAGAATTAAAACTGCCATTCTTAAAAATTTGTATTGTACCATTTCTTTTAAACTATTTCAATGAAAGTAGATACAATAATGAGTAAGAAAAAATGAATAATAATTTATTATTGCAAACTTACATGATGCCGTGGTAGTTTTCGCTGTGAAAATTGGCAAAGCAATCATAATCATACCCGTAGCTGTCCACGTATATTTTAGTAAGTATTGTTCTGCCATGATATACAGTATTTTCTTTCGACAAATTAAGTATGCATGACGTTGAATGTTATCAAAGGCTTTTAGAAGGCAAATTTTTTCAGTCTGAAAATGCTGGGAAATTGGCTGACTTGACTGGAATGGGATTTAATAACTTCATATATTTGTAGCTGAGCAATGGGAGCTAATTTTTCAGCATTTTGATATTCTAAATTAATTCTCAGCCAAGGAAAGATTAGGAGCAATATGATAGAATAAGAAATATTTCAACCTATGAAATGTTCTTTTTTTACTTACCTCATGACCTCTATAAAGTGCAACTTCTTCGGAATTCGAAATGAGACGTGAATGTAAAAAACGCAATGACCCTTTCTTCTTTGACTCTTCAGAAAGCAATTCGCTAAAGCTGTAATAAAGGAGCAAAATTATGGAGCTAATGAAAAGCAATCAGTATTAAAAATATCTCTTGAAAATAAAGTTTAAAAAAAAAAAAAAAAAAAAAAAAAAAAACTGAAAAAGAAATCATCTAAAATGATCACTTGGGGGAAATATATCGCAGTAATCCGGCGGTACTTATCAAAACGCTTGAACCCATGAAAAGCAGTGGAAGTACACCTGAACTTAGTTTTGCTCTCTTAGATTTGTGGATCAAAGTTAACCTGAAATTATATTGTTGCTTAAAAAAAAGAAAAAAAGCTACTGAAATTGTATTGTTATTCTGAGTTATTTTTAAATAGACAAATAATGGTGAACTTTTGGAAAGTGTAGTTAGGAGCAATTCAAAGTTTTCAAACATTTTTTAAAATTCTAAAATGTTAGATATGTGGAAAAGAAGAGCTACAAAGATACCCAATTAAAGCAATGTCGAAAACTGGTTTAAGGATAAGAGAGAAAAGACGTGAAGTAGTTTGACAAAATGCCATAATATCATCTGTCAAACACTGATCAACATTTCTTAGTCGTCCATCTAAGCTATTTACTTTATAATATGTACAGTCCTGAAAGTTTGTGCTATATTTTTCTAAAAAAAAGGAAAAAAATTTAAATGCTTGAATATTGTAATTTAAGACTCTTAAATGGAAAAGGAAAGAAATTTTGGAAAGTCTGATCAAAATTAATTTGAAATTCTGAGATATCAATCAAATAGCTTTTATTTTATCATCGGAAAAAAAATCTTAGCAGAACTGAAATTTGAGATTTAAAAATTGAGATTCCTTCGCTTACTGAATTTCTTTTTTTTTCTTTCTTTTTTGTTTTTAATGAAAAGTCCTATCTAAGACAAACCGATAAATATTTATTGTATGCGTATTGAGTCAGACGAGCTCGAAATGCAATAGCAACATAATCTTCCATGGCCCTAAAAGTGATCATTCAAAAATTTATTTGCTAATTTAGAATAGAATTAAGCATGATGTTTTGTATTTTGATTTGAAGCATAATAAAATTTTATATTAAAAATGTAACGAAAAGAAGACTAATTTTTTGAACTGGTAAAAACTGGTTAACTGAGATTGAGATCAATCAAGCATTGTCTCCATATTTTAACAAAAAAACAAATAAAATTTCAGTAAAACATAATACAATTTTCATATTAAAAAAGAAAAAAAGAAAGGTCAATAGATTTTGATAATCAGTGATTGAGATTTTAAGCAAACAAGAACGAAAAGAAAAAAAAAAGGAACGAAATGATAAGATACTTAATCATGCTGTTGATAAATGTGGCAGGTAATGCGATGGTAAACCATTT
Source organism: Setaria digitata (assembly GCA_003640385.1). Taxonomy (NCBI): domain Eukaryota; kingdom Metazoa; phylum Nematoda; class Chromadorea; order Rhabditida; family Setariidae; genus Setaria; species Setaria digitata. The sequence goes on from RCAB01000119.1 coordinate 9,920, forward strand.
AATAAGATGTTGAATAAATGCAAATGGTTGTTTTTCAACGATTGTTTTGATCAAATATCCTTCCAGGGATGCTATATAAATGGATAGGAATGTTCGTGATAACAATACAACAGTGTAGAGTGCTAAAATTTATTGAAGCATGAATTTCATTGTTATTAAACAATTTTTTTTTTCACTTTTAAAAAATTGATCAATAATAAATTTTTATTGACAAGGACGAAATGATAATAATGGATAAAATGAAATCATACGATCAATTGGGAATAAAAACACATAAAAACATACCAACAAGCCATGTTTCTTTGCAATTGGAACGTGGAATGATAATTTTCAGCAAAAAGTAAAGTTGATTTAGAAATAATTCATTTGTAATTTTACGCCGTTTGGGTAAATTCCAATTTTGCACTTTTTTTGCTTTCAAACTTGTCAGTAATGGAACTGCAATAAAATTAACCTTTCTAACTTAAAATACAAATTTTAGTTAAACTAATCAAGCCATCACGGGCTTTTATGCAATTATACATACTGTTAAGTCATATTGCTTTGTTGAGAATATTCTTCTGATATTCAATATGAAGCAACGATAACTGCAAATACAGCGCTTTTCCTGGAGAAACTTGAAGAGAAAATAAAGCATAAAAATAATGATGTACCTGTTCTCCGGATAACACTTATAAATAGAGCAGCAGAAAGAACTGAAACAATTGTAGTAGCACCGTAAAACAAATGACTCATTGAAAAATTTGCAGAATATTGCTGAAATTTCGATAAAGCAGCCATATTGGGATATGTTTTTTGCTGTACAAGCCAGGATAATCACGATAATAATGATATGATCCAGTACAACATTATCCTGCAACAACGATCCTGAATAATTTTGGAGTTTTTTTTTTTTTGAACTATACGACTGAAATGCTTTTTTTTTTGAACACTAAATTCTAATTATCTATTCAATTGTAAAAATTTTAAAACCATACAGGTTAGATAAATGAAGGACAAAAAAAAAAATTAGAAGAAAAAAGTTAAATTAGAAAAATCATGGATGAAAGAAAAGTGTAAAGTAGTGTAATATAAAAACTGAAAATTTCACAGGTAAGTAACACTATTTGGAAACAATGAAAAGTTTTAGATATAAAAAGAAAGTATTCCTCACTAATTCTTTTTCCTCTTTTTTTCAGCTGAAAGTTTTCTAAAAAAAAAAAATTTATTTATGATAAGAAATGAAATAAAACATGATAAATTTTGATGTAAGAGAGGAATATATAGCAAGAGCTGGTAAAAATTTCAACGATGGCAAAAAATACGTATATATTCCAAATATATATATGTATATTTGGAATATATACGTATTTTTCTGTTTCTATATAAATACAGAAACAGAAAATATATATATATATATATATATATATATATATTTATATATATTATATAATATATATATATTTTTATATTTATATATATATATATATTTATATATATATAAATATATATATATATATATATAAACAGAAAAGAAGACAGGTACAATATAATAGAAGAAAACAAGTTTGATAAGCCTTCATCAACGCGAGGGCACTCTTCGCTCATTTCAAAATAATTTTTTTTCCTGCCAACATTGATATAATGCTATTTCTCTTCAAGGTAATCACTAGAAAAAGCATATCAACAAATTATGCTTGTTGAATTTCCTCGTCAAAATGATAAGTCAAACATTCCAGTCCCGAATAATCAATTGATATGATGTTAATGACGATGATGATGATAGCGATGATAATGATAATGGTACTAATAATACTAGTATATTATGTAGATTAATAAAGATTAGAAAATATTTCGACTAAATTGACACCAACGATAGATAGATAATGTAGACAATGATATATGGGTGTAAAAATTTGGTAAAATTTTTATTTTCCCACTCATATCAAATATTCTCATCGATTTCTGCTGATTTTATCATATTTTCTCAAACATTATGAATGCCATTTTCATTCTTGAAACACACTAAATAATTTCAAATTTTGATTTGAAACTTCTAGTTCAACTTATTCTACTAATTTTAGTTAAAGTGTGAAATAAAATTTTTCAAACTACTTTTTTATGTCGTTTTTCGTAATCCTCTCTCTCTGATCAAAATATAGATAAGTGTCTTACCAGGTAAACAACGAAACAGTTTTCACTGAGCTTCTAGTCCATACTGAGCTATGATATAATGTAGCTGTTATATACGCTATTGCAATATACATCAGAACACCTGAAGACCTGTTTTATTCATAGTTGTTTTTCTAAAAGATTTGCGTCGAATACTAACCAAAAAAAAATTGACGTCTTTGCGTATTTCTAGCTGCTTTTTTCTTTATTATTATTGATTCAAAATTTCTTCACATATGAATTGGAAAGGAACTTCTGAAAAATCGAATTTGATACATAACCGCTTGAATTCTTCTCCTTAAAAAAGAGAGTTTAAATTAAATTTTAGTAGAAATCTGGCTCAGAAAATTTTTCAGTCTAGAGGGACTTTCGGTGAACTTGATTTGTTTTGGTTGACAAAATCAGATGATGGATAATTTTCCAATTAATCGCTGTATGTTTTATCTGCTTAAAATTCGTGACACTAATTTATCAGGCATACAAAAATAAAAAAAAAAAAAAAGAAATCTGGACGATATAGATTATCGTTGTAAAAATGAGCAGTATTATTTCAAAAATTTCTGAGATAAGGCATAAATTAGAAGTGTTAATTGCATTTTAAAATGCAAAATATAAAGAAGACACAAGCACTGAAAAAAATTTTCCGGCTATAAATAGTTTCCAGCAGCAATAACGGAATATCTAAATTCCGATCAATCACAGAATGTTTGATGATTTGATCGAAGTTTTTCTGAAATAAAATTTCTTTTTGAAGTTAAACAAAACTTTGACGTTGCCTATTGCATGTTGTAATAAATCAAGGTAACTATATCAATTATCAAATCAACTCATGTAGTAGCTTATTATGGAGTTCCTGAAGGGAAAGATGGGGTCATTCATTAAATTCACAAAATTAACGTAATTTAAAAGTTGTGCGTCACCATTTGCCTTCTAAAATAAAGGGTCCAATTTTTCACTTGATGTGTCAATTTCCTCGAAGATTAAGTGTTGAGATTTAGGCATTCAAAAAATGTTTAAGTAAAACTCTTGATTAGCAGTTTGATAAAATCAGATGAAATACTTTGACATTATAAGAGGTAACTTTTGTAGAAGGTAATTTCTTACTTAGTACAATTCCTTTTACTACAGTGTTACAAAGCTGTCTTTTTATATCAGTTGCTTACTTTTACCCTTTCAAACGTGATTAAACTTTGAATAAGTATTACTTTTTTCTTTATTAACACTTTCGAACACTTACTTTCTTTTACGTTTCACTGATCATTGGTTTTTGAAAATCAAATTACCAAAATTCATGCATAATTTGTGAAGTGTATCTTTGTGACAGATTTTTCATAACTGTTTATTCGCAGAATCCCCGTAATTTCGAATTTTCACCGCGCATACATTAAGCTTTGAAATTTGGAAATTACAAATTTTTAAAACACGACAAAGAAGAATTTAAATATACCAGATCAGATTAACAACGTCCAATTGTGTTTTGAATCATTAAGAAATTATATTTATCAGTACTATCTTATTGTCAATTTCTCATATTCATTCGATTTGAAATAATTCATTATTCCGATTAAGTATTCTTTTAACCTAAAATTTTTTTATGCAAAAGAGAAGGAATAAAAATAAAAATTCTCTCAAAATCTGATTGCCAATCACCAATCAGTTAATTATATCCAAAAAAAAAAAAGACTTCTAATATAAATATTGAAAAATTTATTAGCTTTTGTCCGTCTGATTCCTTAACTAATCTGTATCCATAAGTATAAAAAATATAGCTGCTTGAAAATTGTGTCATTACAATCAAAAGGTTTCTTCCAAAATTAAAATAAAGATAGTTTCAAATTCGTGTATAGCTGGCTCTTTTCTTTGCTAGAAATTAATGAGGTATATTTGTTAAATAATTCCAATCAATCTTGATAATTAACTCATTCTGTTGTGAAATATCCAACAGCATCTAAAAATTTCAGAAAACCCTAGAACCAAATGAAACAGAATAATATGACTGTAGAAACTAACCTAAGCATTTTCATATGGGTACTATCAGATTTCTTGATTGTTTTAGTATCGATGATTTCGCAGAATTGCAATGGCAATGTTTTAGAATTTTAGAACTTCAATAAGTATAATGTGCCCGAAACTTTCTTCAGTCCTTAGATTTCGGTAAATTTCTTATTTGTCAACTCTTTAAAGTTGTAAATCAATTTGTTACTGTTTGAAAATTGTATCAGATTCCAAATAAATCACATTCTAACTGATTTTTGATAAATTAATGGCTATACTAAATCTATCATTTCACATACAAAAAAAAGGAACAAAAAAGCAGACAACATGTCATTTTGATGAAAACAAATATGATTGGAGTTGACGCGGACTAAGATTACTTTACAGTCGTTAACAATATGTCCTTTATTTAAAATTTATCAATTGAATTCAAAAGTTTCAAATTTTTGAGTTCTACCTCAACCTAAAAAGTCTATTTTTTTTAAAAATAATTTAACGATGGATAGTAGTGTATGTTTTTATGCGAAATGATTATGACACTCTCTTCCCTAAACTGCTAAACAAACCAACAATACATGGTAAATGTTCAGCTTTTTAGGTGAAAGACCAATTCAGAATCATCATCAATATTCAAAAGATTATTTTTAATGTCTCTAGAACAATTCAAATTTTCTCTTAGTTTCTTCTTCCTTTTTTTCTCTCTCTTTTTTTTTTTTTCTCCTTTTTTTATTTTTTTGATTCATCATTTTTCACAGCACTCAACATATTCCTTCACATTTCATACCAGCATTTCCCTTCGTCAGAGTCAGTTTTACCTTCACCGGAGTTCGTACAAAATGTTTGATTTTGGCGGTGTAATTTCTCATTTAAGATCCCATTAATAGATATTTTAAATGGACTTGACAGTAATAATTCGTGAGAACTAATCTTCAACATATCAGTTCCTCATTTTGTATCCCTCTTGGTGAAAATTGCAAGTAGAATATAGTCACTTCCTACCAGTTGATCAGTTACTTTGCAGCCACCAAAAATCAGAATTTGAAAAAATTTAAAGTTGTGCCGTGGTTTAAATTTTCAAATCACTTAACACTTGCAATTGTTTTCAGATTTTCTAACTTCAAGTAGAAATAAAAATGATTTTCCCGAAAAATTAGTAAAAAAAAAAACTTTTTTCATTATATTCGCTAATATTTAGTTGCGCATACATCAAATTGGATAGTAACGAGTTTGTTTTTCTACTGCAAAACATATTTTCGAGCAAAAATTATTGTTTGCAATCAAATCATCTAAAATTTTTCTTTTTTTCCTAAAATTCCCCTAATGTAAGTGAAATATAGGTAAATAATTTAGGAGATAAGTCAAAAGCTTGTTAAGCGCTCCTTTTCTATTTCTGCTTGCCATTTTCTAAAAAATATTTCTGTTCGTTTTAAATCAGGAATTTAAAAATTTCTTGTCTTTTCCTTGCAATGTTTTTTTTCCATAAAATTTAAACTGGTAAAGGTCAAGGTTTGTAATAAGATTATAAAATTGCATGCACAAACAATTAATAGCTAAGATGTGTATTCATCTACAACTATTAAGATTATTTGTGGCATTTTTTAAATTACTGGATTTATAGTCTAATATGTCACATATCAGAAGGTTGATAGAGTGATATCATAAGCAGCATCATCGATCCCTCCGAAGCCAATATTTGACGAAGATGATTTTTATGCAAATTAGATGGTTTTCCCACTTAACAGAATTTGTTACTTCACTTATAAAACAGCAAATGAAAACTTTTCACATGGTTGTTGGACAACGAATTACTGTATTATATATATATATATATATATATATATATATGAAGTCTAATTTGTGTGATTTCTGTAATTTTTTCTAGAGCACATCGAACAACACTTTGGAAAAACGGCTGGAATGAATGGCGAAACGGTACGGCTAACGTCTCACCTAGAGCATAATTTCACTGTGTTTAACGTGACAAAAAAAAGTTGAGTAATAGAACCATGAACAAAGGGGAATTTAATTTGGTATTAATTAGTTAGATTTTCTTTAATTGAATGAATGATCATTTATTTTCGTGTAACATTTGGGAAATTTTTTTCAGCTGTGCTTCGGATTACAATTTGAGAACAGAATGATTCAAAATGATGACTGACATTGAGATAAAGTGTCGTGTAACAGATGTAGCTTGGGAGGTGAATAAATTCGAATTATTTTTACATTAGAGAGTCATTTTTGTTTTTCTTTCTTTGAACTGGCTAAATCTCTCGGTAAATCTTTCCAAATTCGGTACTGCAATAGTTAGAGGAAATTATATATGTACTCTTTGAAAAACTTTCATTGTCGAGAAACTAGTTCGTCCACTAGATGGAGCAATTGATAAACACCAGAAAAACTAAGTTTGAAAGGTCTTTGAAACTTTGATTCAATCTATCCTTGAAGAAAATTTATCTATAAATCCAAAAATTATTTGATTAAAATATTTAGAAAAAATATGCAACTGTACAGCGAATCCATTATTACACTTAATTGACGAGTAAAGCACTAAAGATTAAACACCACTACAAAAAATGCACGCTTGAATGGGATTTTTTAATGACAAGAGAGGCACATCAGTTTTTAAAACAAATAGACCTGCTTCCTCTCTATTTAACTGATTAAAAAAAACTTCCGGATGAGATGCTTCGTTTTTCAGTTTTGTAACACAAAGGAAAAAAAAGCCAAAATTAAAAAACAATGGAAAGAAAGGCCAGTGAGTGGATGGGAAGCTGCTACTGTGGCAAGAAATAAAACACTATTTCCAGTTGATCATCAAATGAACAATTAATTAATTCACTGTTACACAAAAGCATGCTCTTAAACAATTTTAAAACAATTTTTTGAGGGAAGAGAAGACAGAAAACTTGAATTCGGAGTAATCATATGATTCATTTGATATTATTTAATAATGTTAAACAATTTCCCACGTGATCAACTCAATTCGACAAAAATTTCTGAAAAAATTTAGATTCCAAAGTTGCCTCACCCTGGTTTTGTTCATTTTTCACATAACATACAGTTATTGATTGGAACAACTTTACATTCTACTGCCCTGGATTGTGAAAAATGATACAATCAAATAAACTTATTTACAATTCAATCTCATACTTCAAAGGAAACTGTGAAAACTTTACACTAACAAAGATAACTGGCTTCCTTTTGGACATCTGACTACTGCACAAGATAGCAGGTCTTCCAAATTCAACTTTATTGAACTTTGACTCTAACTATCTGCATCATTATTAATTTCATTTCATAACTGACAGATTGAAAACTGCAGAGGGATTTGATGAAGTTATATATTGAATTCTTTTTAGTGCCAAATCGAAGCTTAAAAAACAGTGCTCAAAATGCTAAAAAGTCGTATCTCAGAGAAAAATTTATATTCAACTCTCAATTCAAGACACTGAAACCATTTTTAAAAGTAACTTATATAAGGATGCACTATTACTCCATCGCCAGTTCTTTCAACATTATTTCATTGAAGCTGAGAAATCAACAGACAATTAGCTTAAAATGAAATAAAATCTTCAGCTTCCCGGTTTTTAATATTAGCCCTAACATGTACGAAATATAAGCAATGTTGATTTGGTGGAACTATATGTCGAACTATAAACATCACTAAAAAAGGCAAAAAATTTGAAAACAACAGTAACTCGTAGAACAACTGAAATAGAAGGGGAACATCACCAATTCATAGAGAATCATTTTCAGGAAGCTTGAGGACTTTGAAGACTAAGATGTTTACAGCTCGATATTTACCCTGAATGAAGAAGAGAGGACATTACTCAAACTATATTCTAGTGCATATAAAACTGGAAAACCGACATAATGAAAATGAAAACTTTGCTCATTTAATCTGACTACTGCTATTAATTACTGCTGTTCTCCTTCTCTCTTAATTTTGTATGACCCGACAGGTAAAGAGTAAGATTCAGGATAAACCGATGATATTTTCCACTTCCAAAAGACAACGGAAAGATTGGAAGCTTTATTTGAAAAACCAACGAATTTTTCATATTGAATAATAGAAACCCACATTTAATCCCCGAACAATGACTTAAATAAGGTGTGGATAAAAATAATCTTTAAAATCTGACATTATTAAAGAGATGAATCCCAAAGTAAAATCAATCCCAATTTCATGAAATGGTCAAAATACAGTACAACAGTATTCTTAATTAATATATCTCCTGTTTCAATGTTGTAAGTGCGCTCTTCAATCGTTGATCTTCTGGCTGAAGAAAAAAATCAAATTAAATTAAGCAAACAATTTAAATTTCAGAAACAGTTGTCTTCCTGAGAATGAAGATATGTTTCGGTAAACAAAAACTTCCCATCTGCTTCCTATACCACTACAGTAAAAACCACTATTAAGCCTTCTGATTCGATTTGGTGAGGCAGCTTGGTTATGACCAGTCAACAAATTTCTCTTCAATCACTCAAATTTAGTCGAAGAAAGCTAAAGTTTCAACGTAAGGAGAAAATAGCTAACATAACACTAGCGATGTGACTGCAACGCTGCCTTAGTCCACAGCTGCAATACCACTGCAATGAATCGAGATCATCACGATGTGTTGCCTCTACAACATGCGGCGAACCATCCCTAGCTCGAACTGCAAACGTCATTGGACTAACGAGACGTACATACGTGCTGAAAAAAAAAAGTTAAATGCAGTTGACAAAATTTTTAAAGAAATTTGAAAGGGAAAATAATTCTCACTTTCTAGAAAATGGCAAACGCGAATCATCGACATCGATAATAAAATCATAATTTGAACCAGGATGTCCTTCCCAGAACAGAGAACTGCAAAAGATAGTTAAAGATTGATTTAATATGAAAAAAAAAAAAAAAAAATCCATCATAAAAACACACGCAGGGTAGGATTAAAAACAGTCGCAGCATCCTGATACTACAAAATGATGGAAATAATTAAATCTTTAACTACCTCGTAGACGGTAAGTCAATTTGACTTGCAAGAGCCGTAGGATTTTGATACTCGTTATCGAGACAAGTTGATAATATTGAACCATCATTTATTCCGTCATGCGACAACCGTTTGTATGGGCGATTTGGACACATGCTGAATGCGGTCATCACGATATTTTCCATCGCCGGTGCGTATGGTAACTTAGGCAGCTGAACAAAGCAAAAAAAAAAAAATACTCATAAGTTTGAACTGCAAAGTACATGAAATATGAAAGAAAATAGTGCAAAATGGATCCACATAAGGTAGTTGTTTGTTTTCATATCCAAACAACAAATCTTCGAATTTATTGAAATTAAGCTCCAAAATTTATTCAACAATTATAACACCTTCAAATGACTCTGCTGAAAGCGCTCCCTGTAGCATTTCTTCAGTCGCCACGCACCTGATTGGTGTAATCCAGCGATAAATAACCTTCGATATGCATTTGACAACAAAAACAATGATATAACAATAGTATCGAGTATAGCGTTACTATCGCAAAGTTGCGAAACAAGCTGGAAAATAGAATATTAAAATTTAAAACTAATTCAAATATCTTTATTAGTTTCATGAATGAGCAAAAAAAGTGATCTTAAGCTTCGCTATACAAGAAAATTCCACATATATATTTTTTAAATAACATAATGATTACCTTACTTAAACCTTTACACGGTCGCCAAGTTATACCTTTGTCAGCATCTGGCACACCACAGCTCTTCAAATGCCATATGGAACTCGTAAACTTAAAATCTGCCCAAACATTATCAAAATAACTGTACACATCAGGTCGTTCCGTATAACGTTTGCATGCACTTATTTTTCCCCACATCTACAACAAATTCACATGCATCAGGTTTCAAAGTTAAACTGAGGTTTATCTTCTATAACAGCCAATTTCTGTCCCTTTCAGCCAATGATTAACCTTTTTTATGCAAGCTACAAGAACGAACCTCTAGATGAGGTTCAAAAAACTATGCGTAATCTTACTTCATCGAAAAGTTTCTCGTAGGTACAACTCATCAAAATATTCATGTCACTGGCATATTCGTTCAGATTAGCTCCTCCAAAAATAGTCTCAATATAACTGAGTTTGACTCTTTTGAAATCATCCCAGCACCGGATATGCTCAGCAACCTAAAATCTTTCAGCTAGTTTACAAAAAGAGGTCTGGAGCTGAGTTTTTTTTTTTTTTTTTAAACTCCGCGAAATTTAACAAAACCACCTAGAAACTCTAAAATTCAGACTAAGTTGATTTGGTAACTAAGTTTACAGAAGAAGTAAAATTACAAAGAAAAATGAACCGGAAAAGCATCTGAGTTGAAGCAGAGACTTTGGCCTGTGATAATCACAAAACGTCCATTAAGGAGCTCATTAAATCTATCATATAATGTTGACAGAAAACTGTCATGATCATCACAGCGATCCGGTGAAGCAGTCGAACTGATCATGAAAGCTATAGGCAATACCTGGTCGCCTACAACGGAAATTTAGATTTTTATAAAAAATGTATTAATTTTCTTGAAGAGGGAAGCAAAGATCTGTTTAGAAAAAAATATTCAGCGACAAACAAAGTAAGCATTACAAATTTAACCTTCGAAAAATGGATGAATAAAGGCAAGAGTGGAAAGATGGTAATCCACAGTGACCGGTTCGGTATGGTAGAGAAGTTGAACAGTACGAAACGGAGTGCCTTGTTGTAAATAACCTGCCACAGCAATAAGCTGTTCTACCAACGGATAACAAAATAAATAAACTACAGTTACTCCAGAATCATCGAACTCAACTCGTTCCACAAAGGTTTCCTCATTCTCATACTGCAGTACAAATAATAAGAATATGTATACCAAACACACAAAAATGTAAAAGATAAATAAAATAAACTAAAGTGTCAAAAAAAAAACCTTTGAAACTAAATATAACTCAGGAATACTTGAATAAGCAACAATTCCAAACGCAAGCTTTACCGGAAGGACAAAAAAATCGACGTACCAGCAACTGCCTTTGAAGGCTTTGAATATTAGACAATAAAGTTTGACGATATTTATTTCGCTCTTCTTCAGATGACTGTTCATTCAGCAGAGATAATGGAAGGAGATGTAAAGAATGCAAGTCCTCCACTCCCTGCTGTGCTTCACTGTATGCTAACATAGCCATAGGATCATTGTTCCGCATACACTATAAAAATCATTTCACTAAATACCTAAACGATGAATTGGATGATACATATTGAGCAACAACCATATTTGATCGATTTCGAATAAATACAGAATTTTCTTAGAAAAACTGCCTTTTGTTGTCAGATTTCAACAATCATTTATAGATACTACGAAACAGTTGCAGAATAATGGCTGTTTGTATTTCAATATACATATTTATCAATTTTAGGATTCTAACCCTAGCCGAAACTTCCGCTGCATGTTTTTCATCACCAATATAATGCATGACCATTATACCATAATTTTCGCCTTTCAAGGAAAAACGATATTTTCTGAAATTATTGTCGAAAAAGTGAAACTTCTTAGATATCGCGCTTTTCAAAATACAAATAAATGAATGTAGATATTTCACAACATCTAACAGATGAATTAGGTACTTCACAAGTAACATGTTTGAAGCTGAAATAAGGAACATGAAAAATAATGAAATGATAATAACGATTAAGTAGTTTTCGAATTAAATAAGCATACTTGAAACTCGGGTCTCCAGCCGGATTATTCGGATCGTACAGAAAATGATATGTGCGTACCAGTCTATTGCCAACACTCTGAATCAATTTCACACCTTTTGAGCGACCCCAGCGATAACCATCATTGTGAAGAGCACGATTCTGGTCAATTCTGAAACATCTTTCTAAAACATCAGCTGTTTTAGTTATAGTAGAAATTAAAGCAAATATGGGTTTAAATGCAACGGCTGAAATATCGAGCAAAACACGAACCCATGACAGTCGTATACAATTATCGTTCCTCCTACGGGTCTCAACTTCGGCATATCCAAACTGATGATAGACGGATCTCTCTTCGCTCGACCTGAAGACAATAAAATATTGCAAAAAAAGAGACAGTACCACTTTTTGGCTGTTCGAAAAAAAGAACAATAAATGTATTACTCTAAAACCAATCATACACCTTAAACTTACGGATGAGGTCAAGATAAAATCGATAAGGGTATAGACGCTGATGACCCGTGAAACAGAAATGAGGATTGTTTGGATTGGGTGCCAATTCTTGTTCTTTTCTTACGCTATATGAGGTTGACTTCCCATAAGTATAGTTTTTACGAACTATCTCGCTCGGCCAAATACGCCGATCAATTCGCCGAATAGCATACGCTGGCGTTGTAATGCGGCGGATTTTCATTACTGGCTGATTTTCGTCCTCGTCTTCATCAATTTCTCTGAAACATGACATTTTCTTCCAAAATGAATAACTCAAAACTTAGAGGGAAAAAAAGTATCTTGGAAACAAATGAAATTATTTGCGGTAAAATTTACCGTTTACAGAGTTTGATTTTACTCGTTGTTGGTGTCGTTTCCTGAGGAAAGCTGGGTGTTGTATCACCCTCAACATCGACCAACTCATGCACTCCATTGTCACCTATACCACCTCCCACGTCAACATCTTCCGATGGCTCTTCCAATGCAGTGGTAGCTGAACGTCGTCTCAGTGCTGGACGTAAATTCTTATTTCCTCCCGGCATCGAACCACCTTGTCTTATGCTGCAAATGAAAATGATTCCAAATAGCTGTGCTTGAAAATTCTCTTTATTTATATCATCTCAATGATACTAATAAAGAGAATTTAAATAAAATACAAAGAACTTTAATCAACCAACCCATGAATCTCAAATGTGCCGCACTCTGCACCCACTCAACATCCCCACAATGAGAACCATTCATATGCAAAGTGCGCACAAGCCATACGGCCACGGGCCGTCCAATCTTTGGCTATGGGCCGTACTCAATGAAAGTTCTTCCAAGCTCCGCCTACCACGCACGCTGTCTTCTCTGCAGTTTCTGCTGCTGTACTGCTGCCTCATTTAGTAGTGAGATCTCCACTTTGTATGTGCTATTTCGCTGCTGAAGGAAATTATCCATGGTGAATTTTTGCGCCCTTCTGTGTTTGTTGACTTTCCGGGTTATAAATCCGGTTGAAGCGGAGATTTTTGCTCGGAGTTTAGAAGCATGCTTAATATTTGAAGTGGAAATGTAGGGAATTAAGAGAAGTCGATGCTATAACACGCAAATATATCACTCACCCAGTAAATATACGGAACTTTGGGAGTGTTTATGAAGAATGATGCTACTTTAAGGCTGAAATTACAGGTAGAGTTAGCTATCATGTTCATTTACCTATTTATCCGACCACTGTAAGAAATGTTTCCTATCAGTTCTCGTTCTTTCATTCGTCACAATTGTTCTTGTCGTTGAGACTATTTTGAAACTTGATTGTGCAGAAAAATTTCTCCATTCGGAAACACGATACTTCAATTTTTTTCCCCCAGATGATTACGACTCATACATTCTTTTCAATTCCTGATTTAAGTGTTTTAAGATTTCATTAACTCCTTTTTCTAATGATTTAGTGTTATACCGCACTCTAGTTCTTGCTGTTGAGACTAAGAATTGCTTCAATTTGATTGGTGACACTGTTGTGTTTGATTCACTTATACTCCTTTATAACTGTTGACATCATAGAGACAAAGTGACATGCACGGTATTTGTAGTAATGCAAGACTAGTACCTCAAATGTCATAATTTTTGATCAAACAGATTGCACCGGTGATTATAACTGTATGTGAAGGTCAAGATCCTTTTTTATGTTAAGATAAATGGCCCTCTTCCTCTTTTTCTCTGCTTCTTCCTGAACACTAAAAAGTTTAAATGTCGAGATGATTATCTTCCTTATCTATTTCACGAAATTATGGCTTTTGTGGTCGGCAGAATGTTTCTCATGTCTAAACTTCCTTATAGATAGCAGTTCCGATGTTTTGTGATAGATCGATATTTATTGTAATTCTCATGTACTGATTTATCGCAATTTGTTGCATGCTTGTGGTTTTGATGGCAAGGTGGTTTATCCTGCAAGATGAAAAGAATTTGGAGATCATTTTTACGACCGGTGAAAAGTCAGAATTATCAGCAGAAAGCGATTGAATATGCTGAAGAAATGGAGAAAACTGGGGTTTGTTTTCATCCTACTAGTAGAGCAGTACTATCATTAACATGTTTGAAGCTTTACTGTTAAATAAATTTTATAAAGAAATCTAAAGGAGCAGCTTCATTAATTTTGGTGTGAATTATGTGAGTTATGCTTATAGTAATATTTTATACATCGTTTTCTTTCAGAAATTAAGGTTGTAGAGGATAATTTTTGATACATGCACGTTTTTAGATTTTTAGATTTGAGCTGTTTTCGATTTTTATTGTTTAGAAAATTTTCATCCCTCTTCCCGCAGTTTTGTAATTTTATTTATTATCTGCTGTAGTTGTATATGTATACAACTATATGTAGGTGGTTCCGAATTGCTTTCGCATGTATTATATTTATTTTTCACTTCATCAATAATTTCAGGCCAGAACTGTGCAGAGATTTCTGTGATTAGAAATTTTATGCAATTAAAACATTGAAATCGGTCTGCTTTAGCACATTTATCTAATTCAAAGAGTGCTTAGTTTCAGACTATCCATCGAGCTCCACGACATCCAACAGATCAAAAATATTTTCAAAAAGCGCAAGCCGACGAGAGAATTAGTGAGGTATAAATGGCATATTAAAAAAGAATGTTTTTTTTTTTTTACTTTTTTAATTTCACGTCGGTTTTTGGTGAATTATTTGTTTACTGTTGCACAGAATAGTAAAAAGCGGTTTTCATAATTGTTTTTGTTGTCGTACCATATTACTCTGTGAAAAAAAAAAAAAAAAATTTATATATATATATATGTACCAAGATTTTTGTTCTTTTAGGAGATAAGAAAACGGAACGATGTTTTGATAGACAATATGAACAAAATCTCAGTGATCTCTTCTGGACCGAAAGATCGCTGGACACCAACCAAGTATTGTTTTTCTTCAGATGCTGCGTAACCAAAAAATTAACATTTTTTCATGCTCTCCACTACTATACATACATATTGTAGAGATTTGCAATCAAAGGATACGGAATGGGTTCATAGGAATGACCAAATATGGGAATTCGGATTTTATGAACCTGCACCAGAAAAAATACCAAAGGGAAAACTAATGTTTCGCGAAGCTCTTGAGGCAAGTTATTCATTCTGTTTTTTCTTTTTTTTTTAATATAAAGAAACAGGGTCAAATTTATAGCAGTATACAACATTCCCAGTTTTTTTCTGTTTTGTTCATGGCCTTGCTATTTTAATGCTTAAATTACATTAAAGTTCTAGAAAATGGCATTGTTTCTATCACCATCACTCCTTTTCTCTCTTTGCAGTTGAAAAACTAATTTACATTATTTGCAGATCCTTCGCGTACAGTGCGACAAAGATTTTGTATTAAAGTTGGATAGGGAAAAGAAAGATGCATTACTACCACAGATTTTAGAAAATTTGGAAAAACATCCGGTAGTGTCATACAGTTTTTTATATTCCGATTCGGTGCATATTAAATGTGTGGTAGCAATAGTGTCAATTTGTGCATTTTATAGGCTATGCAGAGGATTGACGAAGAAGCTTTAGGCACAATTTGGAAATATTTTAGACCATTCGAGCGGAAGGAACAACAATATGTATGATTTCACCTACACATTTCCTTTTTTACATTTTCAGCTTATTAATTTTGCTTCATTTACTACAGTTGTCAGTATAAATTTAAGTAATTGAAGTTTACTAAGTTCTCTGCAATAATTTTCTCCACATTGGTAGAACATATTGTAGCTAAATATGTAAATTTGTAATCGGGGTGATATCACAATATTTATGAATGAAATAATCAAAACGTCGTGCTGGAATTACGTGTGTGAAGTTTCTGTTTAGGTTAAATTTCACGATTAAAGAAACTTTTATTTCCTAAAATGTAAAACTTTTCAGTGTATTCAGTTTTTTTTTTTTCAATTTTCAGACTGTAAGCAGAAAAGATGTGGATGAACTTTGCAATGAAATGCTTGGATTCCATAAAGAACCTAAAATTCCAACGCTGGAAGACATAAGGAAGAAAAAGAATCAAGAGCTGGAAGAGGAATTACATACTCGTTTGGAAGGAAATGCTGTGAGTTGGATTCTGTTTTAACCTAATGGGACTTTTTTACTTATTTACAGACTCATTTTTCTTTTATTATATTCATCTCAAGCAGATTCTCTTTCTTTTTTTTTTTTAGAGTGAAGAAGAAAAAGAAGAGCTTGAAAGATTTATGAAAGCGAAGGAATTAAAGGCAAAAGAGGATATACGCCTTTCACAAGAACTGAAGAAGGTAGGTGCTGTTTTACTTCCTCACTTAATGGCATCTGTAGTGATTGAGAATGATGAGGAATAATGTTTTATGATTTCCACTTCAGAAATTGTTCTGAAAAATTTTTGCAGCTTGGTCTTATGAGTGGAAACGAAGAAGTTAAAACAGTTAAGGATGATATCGAAAAGCGATGTTCAAAGCAAGCGAAATGAGTAATAATGACCGGATATTGTATAATTATTCATTAGGTGTTCTATGTCTTTATATATTTCGATGTTTACAAGCTAATGTTACAGTCAGTAAAGAATTCCAATATACAAAATTTGTTCTTTGTTTCAAATCATATTAACCAGCTGTGCCTCTCACTATGCTTATAGCTATACATATACAGCAAAAATAAATTGAAGGCTTATAATTAAAATAATTGAAAAGAAAGTCAGTGGGACAGTGGTCCACCGTAGTCGAAAGAAGTCCCAGACAAAAGAAACCAGGAATATATATATATATATATGTATATATATATAAATATTATTTAAAGCAGCAAAATCATTCATTGCTGAATGAAACTATGGTGTATCATGTCATATAAAGTTTATTAGCAGTGAAAAGTAGAATAAATAGTGATATCCAACATGATTAAGGGGAATGTCTCGTAGTTCTTCACGTGTCTTTGTCGGTTGTGCGTGATGATATGTGGAACACAAAGATCAGTGTTTTAAAAGAAGCCTTTTAGTCTCGTCATCAGAAATATTTCGATTAATTTGTGAGCTGACAGCTGGCTGAGATGTTAGCGATTTATAATGAGCAAACTTTTAGATCATCTTTGTTAGCATACTAGCATACTTTGCGGTAAAGTTTATTAAAGACGTCCACTTTCTCGTAATCCTACTTATTTTTATGTTGTCATATTCTCGTTTCTTCAGATTAATTCTTCAAATGAATGTTTGACAATAAATCTGATACTAATGAAACAGATTCGTAAAGTAGTATGTGCAATTTCTGGTGGTGTGGACAGTGCAGTTTCTGCATATTTGTTGAAAAAACGAGGATTTGATGTAATTGGTGTGCACATGGTATGACTTGATAAATGTAGTTATTACAATCTAAAGCAACCGAGGAATTTTCTAGCATGTTTATGGACTGTCTTTCAATATTTTGTGATAATGCACTAAACTGATTAACTGTTGAGTAGTTTTTAAGGTAAATTGGGATCATGTTGAAGAGGGTTCAAGCGATTGTCCTCAATCTGTGGATGAGAAAGATGCAAAGAAAGTGTGTAACCATTTACAAATCCCTTTTCATGTGGCCAATTTTGTAGACAAATACTGGAACGAAGTTTTTATGTAAGTTTAAAATTAGCACAAGCGTAGAGATTTTATTGTTTTGCCGATGACAAGTTATGAATTTCCTCGGGATCAGCCAGTGCTCCTCGTAGTTCCTTTGACATTGATTTTGGGGAGAAGCAAACTTGGTTGAAACCACTATTTCGTCCAGGTATTTGGTGGACAGTTATCGCAGAGGAAGAACGGTGGTGTCTGATGTACTTTGCAATAAAACAATAAAATTCGATCGGTTTCATCAATATGCATTTGATGAACTTCAAGCTGATGCTGTTGCGACGGGTCATTTTGCAAGGACAAATTTCGGTGACTTTTTGGAGAAGCGATCTGAAACCGGATGTGAGTAAATTTGGTATGCTTTATTATATCTGGTCTATAAGGAAATGAGAAGTTGTCACTCGCCGAGAATCGAAATTTTTCGATCCAGTTGTTAATATTCAGAAAAACAGAGTTGAAGATTTCTTCAGTATCATTTTCTATGTTGAGTACTCATGTGTCCATATTTCTTTATAGTCACTTCGATTCTGTTTTCCTTTTTGACTTTGAATTTCTGATTTTTAACCCTTGTTTAGTGATTCGACTGCTTGCTGCTGTGGATCCGATCAAGGACCAAACGTTTTTCTTGTCAACTTTAACTCAGGCACAGTTGAGAAGATCAATGTTCCCAGTAGGTTCTTTAACCAAAGAAGAAGTACGTCAAATTGCAGTTGATATTGGTATGGTTGATATTGCCGAAAAGGCGGAGGTACAGTTTCATCTTCCTTAATATTATTCTCTGTGTCAGGAAATTTGGAGAAAAAATAACTGATAAGTTTTTTAGAGTATGGGAATTTGCTTCATCGGGAAAAGGAAACGCTTCGATTCTTTTA
This sequence comes from Setaria digitata, assembly GCA_003640385.1. Lineage (NCBI taxonomy): Eukaryota > Metazoa > Nematoda > Chromadorea > Rhabditida > Setariidae > Setaria > Setaria digitata. Next base: position 28,694 of record RCAB01000119.1, read on the forward strand.
TTAGTCAGGTAAGCTGAAATAATGGATTCAGTGAGTCCTTCGAGAAATAATCTTTTATAAGAAATTATATTTTAGCACTTATTCCTAGCCACCGTCTCAATTTTATAGTATGTTGAACCAGTAATTGGTCCAGCAAAGGACATCGATACTGGTAAAATTCTTTTTGAACACAAAGGTATACATCGCTATACAATTGGTAAACGTATTAAAGCGGTACCTGACCATTGTCAAAGTTCTGTTGGGTTGTTTGCTGCTGGTCTTGATGATAAAACACAAACTCTTTGGGTGGTTCGTTTTTCGCTAGTTTATTTTATAATAGTGGTGTAATAATGGGAGAGATCTTTTTTTTTATGACTTCCTATGTTGTATTATTGTCTAAGTAAATAACAGTTTTATTCCATTCTTGTCTTTTTAAGTATAATTTTGTCAAATTTCTTTTGAAACTTTCGAATCTTTAGTGTCAGGGATCGCATCATCCAGCTTTATTTGCTCGTGAATTTGTTGTTGAAGAACCCGTATGGATATCTGACTGCCCTGTAGATAGTTCGGGTTTGTCTTTTATTTTTGTCATTATTTTTCCATATTTTTATGTGTTCATACTTTTGATTTTTTATGCTGACTAGAGATGTGCATCAAATTAATTGATTTCTCGCTTCCACAACTACCTTAAAGTTCCAAGTTATTATTTCAGGAACCGGAAGAACAGAATTCCGTTGCCAAAGGACACATCCAGCACTCCTTTGTGAACTTACTCGGCTAGAAAAAGGACTTCTTAAGGTTAAGCCATATAACCCAATTCGTGCAGCTGCTCCTGGTCAGGTATTTTCTTTTTTTTGTTTTCTAAAAAAACATTCACCCTTGTGGCACGAGATTGATTGTTGGAGACAATTTTCGAATTTCAGATTTGCGTTTTTTACAATGACAAAGAATGCCTTGGTGGGGGTGAAATACAATATGTTTTAACTACGCTGGTCGATCCATAAAATTGACGGATGTGATCGCGGCATCGGTTATGCCTATTTTTTTAAAAAATTTATTTCTGTTCATTCTTAAATCTCGGTGTTTCAAGCGAATGTGTTCATTTGAAGATGTTTTATATTCAAAGACATTGTTTTCACGCCATATAAGCGTGCAATCTTGTTTCATCCTCAGTGATTTCCGAAAGTAGGAGAGCGCATTCTGGAGTATCCGTAGAAAAATATATAGGTCGACGATTGGATTCCATTTTGGAGAGTGATAAATGAAATATGGGTAATAGTGACCGATGAAGTTTAAGGACTACAAGAAAATTACATTTCTTTATCGACATTACTTATGTTAAAGATAATGATATAGTTAATCTTTACAAGAAAATCGGCATTGACCCTATTTAATCTTTTTCCAACTGACTCTAATTTTCTGGAATCGGGGTGTCTAAAAACCTTTCTAATTTCTTTCTATTGGTTATATAGTGGTTTTTCTTTTTTTTTTTTTTTTTTTTTAGGATTCATAATTTCGAAAGTTGTGCCTAACTTTGTAGTATTTAAATTCTCTTTGACAAGGGAAAGGACAAGAAAATCAAATACATGGAAATATGATGATCACTCTTTGAATAGGGACTTTGCTCAATCAGTGACTTCGGTCACACTGATTATAGCGATATTCTTTACAAGTGAGGTGCCGAAGCAGACCAGTTGGTGAAGAAACGTCTCGGTCCACAACATACGCAGGAAACTGGGGGTAGTGGTGGTAAGGTTAATGGTGGCTGTGGTTCCTGTCGCTTCTGAAGCATTACCAAATAGGAACAAATTTAAACCAAATTTGCAGTAATATAATGTGTTATGGATATTTTAGTCTGTTTCTGAAAATAAGCGAGAAAAACTAACCAGTCGAACTGGTGGTAGCGTAATATCTGGAAATTGACCAGCAAGAAGTCTTGTGGAATTTATTACGAATCCATGCACATCTTCCTGAAATTCTCAGTTCTCGTAATCAATCTTATAAGTATTTTTTGGATGAGAAAATGTATCACTGGCCATTTTCGTTCTTAATTTTGGATAAATTTAAATTTAAATGCGCAGTTTTGCGAATATAATGCCTGGAACTTGCCACGCTAATAGTATAGTGTCTGCAAGCCATTTTACAGCATGCAGTGCATGCTTGTGCAGATGTGGTTGCTATATTAGCACATGCCATCCGTACTGCATTTGAGGACAAATCAGCACCATAATACGGAGGTTGTGATTGTGCATTTACATCTAAACCTGGTTGTACAATGGATTCGTCATTATCCAGAACGACTAATATTGACGCATCCAGTGTGCATACATTTCCTAAAACTTTTTATAGTCTGAAAATAAAAGTTTGTGAAGTACTTGGTTCTTACTTAGTTTAATTCATTGGAATCATGAATGATGAGCTCAAGTAATGATTAGTTGAAATCTTAGTAGTCAATATTTAAGAGCTTACTGTCATCAAAAAGTGTCCACATAAATGGAGATTGCGGTGGTTGCACTGGTGATGGTACCCAACCGGGTAATGGCATACCACCTGGCGGTGCTACCCAATTCTGTGATGGTATTCCAGTTTGAGGTTGTGTCCAACCCTGTGGTGATAGCCAACCTTGTGGTGCTATCCAACCTTGTTGTGGATTCCACTGTTGTGCCCCCCAGTAACGTCCTTCAGCTGTTTGATTTTTTAATGCTGCCTGAAGAGTAAATTTATGGTAAATATTTTAAATAATTAACGTCGAGGTTATTCTACTGATTTCATTCTAACTAATTTCGAAAGTTTTTTTCTTCCTCACTCCACAAACTTTCAATTGATTCCATTTTGCGACTTTTGCCATTTTTCAGTATCGCAACATTGAAATCTATCGGAAAGAAAGACCGATATTTTTGCTTTAAAAGTTAGAAAAAAAATTACCAACTAATTAATTTCAGATTAAATTAATGGTTTACTTACGTTGCATATTTTTGCAGTAATAAATAAGAAGAATATGGTGATCACAGTGTTCCAAATAGAGCACATTCCTTCGAAATATATTGCTGAAGTCCTTTTTTTTTAAAAAAAAAAAAAAAATGAATATTAAGATTAAGATGCACCTGATGTTTATATGCGGAACACTAATACTTTGGGCGGAGCATTTTGAATCCATCTTTTTCTCAATTTAAAAAAAAAAAAAAAATTTACTTCTTCACTTCTGCAGTTTTTTCTTCCTTTCATTTTGAATTAAAGATTTGAAACCAATTTTTTGATTTTATTAAATGAAAATCCTTTTACTTGAACGATTCATTTTTTTTTTTTTTTTTTTTTTGCTTTTTCACTGATAAAAGGATTAAAACCGTTCAGTGTTTCTTTTTTCCTTCTGAAGTTTAGAAACATTTCAATTCCAATATTTCCTTTTCCGAGGAAATTTAATCAAATTAAATGACACATGAAATAATTTATCATTTTGCTGATCACTTGTTTATGTATACCGAAAAAAAAAAAAACTCTGCAAAGTATTTTCTACGGAGGATACAATAATGACATTAGATTTTCATGGAATTGCTTCAGATGAAGCCATCTACTGGGCATGATAACATCCATCAGTTATAATGAACGGCATGAGTGAATTTAATGATGAGTGATAAATGTCGTGATCATTTTGATAAAAAAGAAGTTAAGATAATAAGGCTAAAAGTGAATATTATGATAAATGAAAAAAAAGGCTTAGGACACGACAATCGTAAAAGAAGAAAATAGTGATAATGGTCATTATAATAGTTATAGGGAGAAAAAAGAGCATAGTATAATAGTTCTATCTGTTTATTTCTCTATTTCTTCAGTGATAGCATAGATAATATCGTTTTGGGAAAACATTTGTTGTGGAAATTACTGATATACTGTAAAATTTCAGGTTGAAATTGAAGTTTATAAATTAATTGGGCTATAATGAAATGGAGAGAGAACATGCTGATTCTATTTTAAAACAGTAAGTATCAAGAATTCTTATTTAAAAATTTCCCCGGAGAATTTCTATAACGAGGATTATTACCGCGGCTTTATTTATAATCATTATTTCTTAAAATGACTCATAATAATATATTTGAATATTATCAACTGTAATCAAATCTCTCGTTTCGCTTGAGAAAATCTTCACTACTTTCTTTTTTCGGAATGAACCATATCAGACGAGAAAATCACAATTTTTAAATATTACGATGAAATCATTTCCCTAGACTGCTAAATATTTGCATTTTTTCTTCTTATCTTTCTTAATCTTTAGTTAACACCAACATTTCGTGATTTTGTATTATTTACCATTTAATAAATATTATTTTCATTATGAAGCACGGAATTATTTTCTATATCTTATTTCTTTTTTCTGATTTCAAAGCCGATAATGATAAAAGTTTTCATGAAATTATTTGGACTTGCTAATGAAATAGATGAATTTCGAACACTGGTATGTATCAAGATTTCCTAATAAGACCGATGAACTGAACGGAAAACGAAAGAAAGAGGAAATTATCTTTAGAAAAATATAAATTCTTCAAGTGAAAATTTCAGCTCTGTTAAAACCTAAAATTTCAATTTAAAAAATATGGAACTATCTTATCATGCATCTGTTTGCGATAAAACAGAAGAATAACAATTGCTTTGTTCAATGAATGTTCCAACACTGAATATACAAAAATCAAACCGGTAATAATTATATGAAAATTAAGCAAAACATTTATGATATTATATTAAAATATGGAAAATCATACCTCTTGTTCCATCATTCTTCATCAGCAATATTTAATGCTTTTAATCAAATCAAATTTTCAGTTAACATGTTCGAATTTCTTTTATCCGAATAAAATTAATGTAAAGTTGCAAAATCAAAAAACAAAAAGAGTAATTTATTTTTGAATATGTTATAAATGTGTTATAAATGGAAAAAAGTGTTTTGTGAATATCACTTCGCTATTAAATCGTATTTTAACTTTAAGAATTTCAAATGCTATAATATTAAATTTTTAGAAATTATTTTCCACCAACAAAAACTAATAGCATCTAGATCGATTTAAAAAGTGAACCGCCCCTTAATGCTAAAGACGATAAATAGTTGAATTTTTCATGTATTTTCTTTATTCTCACAAAATTTTCCAAGACAACAAAATGATGCTATTAGTAATTTTATTGTCCACATTTGGATTCGCTTGTTCAACTGTGCTACCAAAGGTTTTGTTTATTCTCGGGAAAATAAGAAAAAAAGAACAAAAGCAAAATTGTATTTTAAAATTATCATTCAAAAGAATCATTTGATCATAAAATTCTTCATGTTCCATTTTAGTTCAAATATTACTTTAAAAAAATTTTTTTTTCCAGCAAAATACATCAAATACGGTAAAAAATGAAACTGGTGAAGCACACTGGTATCCACCACCACCACCACAACCAATATCACCACAGTTACAACCGATGTACAATGCACCGTCTCCATTCCATCCATTTACCTATGGCTCACCAGGCTATTTTCCTTATACATCTTGTTACCCACCAGCATCCTGTAGTAGGACATCACCATTTACAATTGACCGTAAGCATATTTCATTTTTCTTATTTTGAATTTAGCATGTTAACAGTGACTGTTATATGGCATTGCAGTAAAATCATTTGACAATTTCAGTAATGGGTTTATTAATAAATGGTAAAGAAATAAATTACAGAGAACAGATAATAGAGGAAGTTTTCATGTTTTGAAAGTTTCAGAATTTTACTGCTCAGCACACGGATCATTCGCATTGGGAACAGGTATAAAGTATTAGTAGTTTTATTCATTTGCATTATTTCTACTAATTACTTGATAAACTTCCTGATAATGATATAATTCATACAAGAATTTAAAATACTCCCTAACTCGAAACAAATGTCAGTTTGTCTACGAATTGATTAGAGCAGAATTACAATTAGTGAAAATTGGTAGCATTTATTGTAACATTCTCTACAAGAGTAAATTTCGTATTCATTACCTTCTCATAACGTTTTCTTTTCGATAGGGAATCCATCAAACAAATTGATGCGAGAATTTTGCCGATTTACTGCCACTGCTAGTGAAAATTCGTGTAATACTTGCTGCAAGATCGCCGCACGACACTATACTACTTCCATTGTTCGTATTCAGTATTTCAAGTGAAAATTGACTGATTACTGTTCAAATGGATGTTCAATACGGCTTAATACGTTTTCATGCCACTCCTTACCGTACAGTAATTTCATTATGACATCTTCCAAGTGCGACAGAATTCTTAACTTCAGGATGAAGTGCGAGGCATAATGTTTGCCTTCGATCCAAAAATGCCACCTGTACAAACACATCCTAAACCACATCATCTTTCTGTTGTTCGAAAAAAAAGGGTTAGTTAAGAACATTTCGGAATCAAGACAAAACAGTTAACAACTCATTTTTTGATACACTTAATTTCAGGCAGCGGAAAAACCCACCAATACAAATCCTACAAATCTACCTGATGCGAAAACACGAAGCATGGTTAATTCACCATTACCTGGCCTAATACCTATCGGTGGAAGCATAATATCTTCATCAAATGATATACCCCAATGCTTCTGTTGTGCCCCAGTGAGATCTGTCCATCTATTTTGATGTGAAACGCTCACTGTCCGTTAATCCTCCATAATCTAATTTTTCTAAATTGCAAAGGTTTAGTTACAATCCCCAAAAAGCTTTCAAAACACTACTGATAAATACAAATGTCAGTCAAGTACCGAAATATTTACAGATCCAAGTACAGAACTTCTCACATCAAATTCCTTTTAAAAATCTATTGTAATACGAAGACGAAGAAACAGCGGATGTATTCCAGAACCCACATGAACCTGTAACATTTCCCGTTGCATACTTAACCTCCAAAAATATACCAAAAATATATGTTGTGACAAACCAGCATTTTAGAGGACAGACTGAAGGTAATAAGTCAGCCAAAAACTTCTAAGCATCCGGAAAAAAAAAAAAAAAAAAACATCCAGACCACTTATAAATAACGCCACGCTCACGACTGTAAATTTCAAAATAATGAACGCACTTAATATATAAACTTCTCATCAAATTATTACTTTATAGGCCACAACTTTAACGAAGTCTTACAAAAAGGAACAATTTTATCCTTACACAGCAGAAGAATCAACCAGATTTATCCAATTCGTTTTCAATATCAATTATGGATTTGCAACCGTTGTAGTCTCGTAATTGAATTCAGCAATTTACACTAGATATTATTCTGAAAACACAAACAAATCTCAGAAACACTCCATCTGTATAAAATGGTTCGGGGACATTAGCTGAAAACAATTTCTCAGACTATATTTACGAATAAAATTGACTTAAAAAAAATTCCTCATTAAACGACATAACATACAAAATAAAAATCAGTAGCAAATATGCATGGCTCTTAAAATATACCACATATTTCAAAAAAAATATTACGTTTCATGCACAATAAAAACAAAAGTACTTTTTTGGACGCAGAATGAATAATGATCCAACACAGTTTCCTCATTCTAAATATTCCGAAACAAAAGTACTAGCAGATATCCTTCACTAATCCCCATAATCAACATCCATTTCCAAAACCCATTTACTGATTCTAACAACTTCTTGAAAACAAAATGAACTCGTCGATATGTTATGCTACTCAAAGACATATTTTCCTGATCCTCACTGAAGTAGAACAATATTAAGATTTGAATCTCTAGAAAGGAGAAAGTAATGGGAGGGGTAATGTTGGAGGAATAGCAAAAGCCAGGTAAAAGAAAAAGTCTCAAAAACCTGAAAAATAAATATCTTAGAACAATACACAAAATTGAGTTTGAATTTTCTGCAAAACCTTTCATCGACAAGGTATTTTCAAGACCTATTTTCACGGCAAATAAGGTACAATCTTAGTAAGAGGAAGGGACTTTCAGAATAGAACGACATATCAAGAACATCAACATATAACGAAAAACAACTTGAAAAAAAAAAAAAAAAAAAAAAAAAAAAAAAAAAAAAAAAAAAAAAANAAGGAAACCTTTCCTGAACAACAGTAAAAAAATGTCTTTTCAGTAACCGACTCCCGACATAGTAGCTGCTGCAGTCGGTGGTTTTACGGTTGATAAAATTGGTTCTCGCGCAATAACTGAATCTGGGAACAACTGTGAATAGCTTGCAACCGGTACATAATTCGCTGTGATTACCTTGCCTGCAGCACAACTCAGATTAGTGTTTTGTTTCTGCTAGACGAGATCATCAATAAAACACGAATGTGCTGTACCAAAAAACTTACCTATGATAATGATAATGATGAATGACTCATTTGAACTTAGAAATGAAGGAGAAGAATAACCTGAAAACCATCGACCATGTAAAGCATTCACTGATTTGAAAGCGGCAGCTACAGAAGGGCATTTAACATAAACATTGCCATTCGGGGAAGCTTTGTCGACGAAAATATGCAATACCCCTGCAAGATCGTCAATGTAAATTCATTTAATTGAAGCGTCACACTTGTTCTCCAACGTAAAAATTATGAGACTATCTGCACAAAAATTAATCACCTCCGTTCTTTGCACATTCTTCTATGACGTCATCTCGCACTTCATCGGCCCAAGTCTCACCCGTTTCCCTGCGAAAACAGAGGTATTAACAGCTATAGAAAAAGCATTTTATTCCGGTCTAGCAATAATCCTTTAAACTGTCAAGGAAAAAAATCTTTTAAAAAGTGAATATAAGGTACAATTAAATTCCACTTACTGAGATGGATCAAACATGTTAGAAAGCATAAAGCATTGCGTTGCGATTGGTGGGATCGCAGGACCTGTAACAGTAACATTCTCTAACTGCTGTTGATTTTGTGCCAATATTTCCTTAGCACTTTTCGGCAATTCCAAACCACTCCCTGAAATTCTTTAACTTCGTATAAGTATAGGAAATAAATCAAAGGCATGACCGACTTAGTCTCATTCTTTAAAACGAATTTTGTTAATTGAAACTTCACCTTCCGCTAATTTAGCCATCAGATGCAAACGACCACTGGTCCCTAAATCAATACCACGTCTATCCGCATCATCAGTATCAAGTGTCCGTTGCGGGACTGGTGGTGGCAATTCATCACCCTCAACAGAGCACACCTAAAAGGCAAAGGATTCTATACAGTTTCACTTTGATATACAGGTTTATAAACACATTTCAAAATATGAAAGTATTTATACATTCTCGAATAAATCATACTTTTACAAAATTTCCACAGATCCAAAGACAACATCTCATCTAGAATTCACTGAATGAAATTAAACCAACAAATACCTTCATTGGGCGACCTGCTAACTCGAAGCCGTTCATTTGCTCCATGGCACGTTTACCATCGTCTGCATGCCGGAACTGAAAAGTCAGTATATTACTAAGACGTATCACAGGTAGTTTTTTTTCGAATTCATCCCCCACAAAATATGGTAATGAAATATACCGTAACATATGCATATCCTTTGGAAACACCACTGAGATCGGTTGCAATTTCCAGGTTCTCGATCTAAAATGGTTAATCCAGAAAATGCATTAAATAGAAAAAAAGAAAGGAAAAAAAGATGTGAAATATTAAATTTTCAAAACATACCTTTCCAAATGGATCGAAAATCCTTCCTAACATATCCTCTGTTATACTTGTGTGCAGCTGGCCAACATAGAGTTTTAGTGGACCTGTGGTGTTTGTAGGACCGAATCCAAGAGTCCCACCAACAGTGTTATTAGCAGCACGGTTTCTTTCAGCCAACGTGGGCTGGATCACTAAAGGTGCACCGAGCAATTTTTGTCCATTTAATGCAAGAGCCTGGAAATATACATACAGATCATTCCTGAGTTTATGGAATATAAAATAAAGATTTTAAGCGGAAATAAAATTTCGTGTTCATTTTACATAGTCTTGAAAAGTTGTATTAAGTTTTTAACCCCCCTTCGCGACTTTCTGTTTTGGAAAACTTGCACTTTTGATATACAAGTCAAACTTCCGAGACTACTTATTCAATAAATGCATTTGGAGGCAAATCAAGAGTTGAGAGAAGCATTTGAGACAGCACAACGTACGAGTGTGAATAAGCTCAATTATACACAAAAGTTGTATTCCTTAAACAATTACTAACCAAATTAACACTCTCAATTTCCCAAAACTCCACATAACAGATCCCTTTTGACCGTCGAGTTTTTGAATCTGTAATGATTCGCACGTCACGCACATGTCCAACACTAGAGAAAAATTCCTCCAAATCACGAGGCCGAGTCTCCTTTGCTATCTAAAACACTCGATTTCAAACAATTAACTGCAAGATTTTAGACATTTATAAAAATCAAGTATTCCTACTAGAGAAGAAAGTATATATAGCTATCTTGATAGATACTAAAAGAATTACCTGCAATATAAACACAGTGCGTTGATCGCGTTCTTCAGATGTCATATCCATTTTTGCATTTGGAGGTGGCGAACGACGTGCAGTAAACGGCATCCTTAAAAATTTATTCCATTATTTTATTGGATGGAAGTGTACCAATCCTAAATGGAAGCCATGCTGTACATAAATAACATTTCTACAAATCAAATTTATGGTTGAGAATGAGAAATTTTAGGACTTACACATCACGTCTTTCCGGTCCTGGCAAACGTGGTCCTCGAGGCGGTGAGCGCCTCCACGGTGGTGAAAATCCACGGCGATCACGATGGTCAAGCACACGAGGTCGTGACCTGTGATAAATTCTCTGATTCTAATAGAGTCCAAGATATTCTAACCAAAATTTGTCAACACTGTTTAGAAACAAAGAAATCACCATGATGGGCTTCTTCGCCGACGATCCCTGGATCGTGATCGCCTCCTGCGATCACGTGATCTTGATCTTGAATGCCGACGCGATCTTGAGCGACGGTGACGGTCTCTCGAACTGTAATCAGATATAATGACTAACAGTCTAACAATCTCAAAGAACATAAATGCTGAAAGCTATCCGACTAAAACACCAATAAAGCAGCTGATAATTTCTAATAAATACATAACCTTATTCGCAGTATTCAATAAACGCCTAAATATCACATATGAATGAATGCCCACGGCCAATGGAAAAATGAACAAAAAACAAGGAAGTGAGATATAAGAGTCACAGATTTCACCACTTCTGAACCTATACTATCATACGCTGGCTAAATATTTACACAGGATTGAGCAAAAGCAAGCAGTACCGCGATCGGCGACGAGAATGGCTTCGTTTACGTGAGCTGTGTCTGCGTGATCTTGAACGTGAGCTAAAAATGTCCCTTCAATATGTGGAATCTATCACTATCACTACGAAATGCATCTTCTACCAAGTAAAAGAGAAGACTGCGGTATTTAGAGAATATTAAAGTCAAACTTCAAAAGCTTATTAGTAGAAAACTACCAATATCTCATCATTTAAATGATCCATACGTTGGCAATAACAAAAGAAAAGAAAAAAGCTCTTTCATGCTTTCTCACATAAAAAGAAATTATGAAAAACCACCTTCTGATTTATGAAACTATTCGTTAGTTAAGCAATCGATGAAATTCTCCAATAATACTTCTTCACCAATGTATCAACTTGAAATATAATGAAAAGAACTATTTTAAAAGCACTTACCGAGATTTCTTCTTATGGTCACGGCTCGAACTTCTTCGTCGTTTCTTTTTCTCTTTATCTTTATCGCGACTCCGCGACCGGCTACGAGAGGAAGATCTGTAATCAACAGGAATTAAACTGAAAAAGTCAAATATCACATAAACAAAAGCAAAAAATATGGAAAATATTTCCTGAAAAGCACTGTAAAAAAAACACAAGTTCGTCGTAAGCTGTAAAAGTAAGCTCGTTGAATTCGAAATGTCTGATGTTCATGGGGCAACTGCAGAAGTGGAATGAAGGCGAGGAATGATCCTGTGCTTCCAAATCGTCCATAACGCCATATGACATCGTGTTATGCCTGTAACACTTGGAGCGCGCCAGCCAGTTTTGAAAACATGCCAAAAAAAGTTTAACTGTATGCTGCGTTTTCTCTACGAAATACATTTCTTTCCGTGAAACAAAATGGCAAGAAAAATAAGGCGGCGCGCTCCGACTGCATTGATAGGCATCAACACATATACGACATTCTCGCGTACCTCATCGTCCACATTTTCAATTCATCCTCATTCAGTTTCCAACAAGAAGCAAACAGTTTCCCGAAACATCGATCGAGCTTTGTTCATCATTATAATGCAGAAGGTACAAGGTGACACAGAGCTGTATCAATCGATTTTATGACTCTACAACGACGATTCGACTTAAATTACGGTTTTTAATTACTTATTATTTCTCCACTCATATGTGGCTTCCAGATTAAGTCGCAGGCACAGCAAGTCCGTAAAATAACATTGGGTACGAATAAACACTACCATACCTCTAAAGTTCCTACTCATTTATATCCTATGAAACAATCTCAGTGATATTCTACTGCATATAAAGAATTAGAAAGGCCGTACTGAGATAATGCTTCATGTTGTGGAAGGAATGAAACAACTTAATTTAATTAAAACCCGAAAGATATCCACAATTATTCTTAGAAAAAAAACCATTATGAAAACCAGGGTAAAAGGACTAGTTCACTTATTGAAAAAATCTTGTATTACAAAAGATATGCTAGTACAATCTACCAAAAAAATTAATTAATTAATCAATACTATAAAATGAAAAAAAAAATGGAAAAGAGCTCTCCACCGCAGATTCTACAGATGCTCGAGGAAAGTAGCTACCTAACTTGTATAGAGGCGAAAAATATATAAAAAAAGACATTGGTAAATGAAAGCACGCACCCATACCATCACTTATAAAAGATCTGGAAATGAATTCCTGCAACAGTTCTGAATCCTTTCACCCTGTGAGGTGCTGTCTATAAAGATTGCTGAAATAAACATATACTCAAATATTAGCGAAAAAAAATATAATTACTAGAAGAAAGAATTTCTTGTTCATTTCTTTTTGACCTACCTAGACCTGGAACGAGATCGCTTCTTATGATCACTGCTCTCTTTCTTCTTTTTACTTTGTGACAAAGCTGCTCCATCTTCAGCATCCATTTTTTCTGTGCCATTGGCTGCATTGGATATTTCTTCACCACCTTCTTCGCCGGATGGTTCTTTCTTCGGCGGTTCACCCCGTATCAATGCTGCCATTGGTTCCGCGTGACCATGACCATAATTCCGATCAGACTTGAAAAAAAAAAGATGAAAAAGCGCAATCATAATCGCCAACTTTACTAGTAAAATTACAGAATAATAAAAAAGCTTTTCACAATCTCCACGTCATGTAAACTATTCCCCAGAAATACTTAAGGTAAAAACAGATGGGGAAAAAATATAGCTTGAGTGACAATGCACTAACCAATCAAACCACACTCATACATACAGTTAAAGACATTTAAAGCAACAAAACAGCCAAATGATGTACGGAACATAATGATTACTGTAGCGCCCACTAAAATCGCAGCATTTTTTTAGTTCCACCATATGCTTCCACATTTCGCAAACCCACCCCATAAACAAGTTTACCAACAGTTTCACATCCAAAGGAACAAAATTACACTTACATCTTCAATTTTGTCAAGTGCCTCCTCAAGCATCGCATCAACATCCTCCGGTTCACCCATACTTACGTCAACAAAGGAATAACTTCAGCAACAAAGTCACGTGTAACGCAACTGAAATTAGGAAAGATGTGAATCGAGCATGCGTGTAAACTCCTCAGAAGTACAACTTTCCGCAAACTGTCACGCTTGCACGTCGCCACAATACCACCACACGCACCCACGCCCCGTCTAACACCCACCCACGACGAGTAACTGAAAGCTACGAAATGCCCGACCCGAGCAGTCCTAATGGATGGAATTGAATCCTTCGCACAATCCATCTTTGCCAAAAAAAACTGTTACGAACTTTATCCACACAAAGTTCGGCCTTATGCCCGAAGTGCAAATTCTATCCATCTGTGGTTTAGGATCTCGTAAAATTACTTGATGGTCTCGTACACTTCTTTTCTCTCTTCACTCTTTTTGAGGTTTGGGTGCTATTGAAATGATTTACGAGTCATATACGGATGCATATCAAAGTTACGCTCAGTTAATGCTCCTCTTTAAACCTGGTAATATGTAGTGGAGTTTTAAGATATACATTCACCAACATCATGCGGGCAAGATCCATAGATATGTTTCTCTTAAATTCACTCAATCAATCAGAACGAAATCATTATCCAAGTTACACATATTATGCTCCAGTATTAAACCTAAATAAACGGTAAGCAAATCAATGCAACAAAGGAATGTATTTTATTCAGAATTGAAAGAGAATTCAAGGGCAAAAAAAAAAAAAAAAAAAATGAGCGTATGAAATTTGTAAGAATAAATCTAATAGTGATAGTAAACCACTAATAGTAGTAGTTCGAATCATAAGCGTAGTCTTTGGAACTATTCCCGAAGTAATACTCGGGGCAATAACCACACGTACGCTTACAATTACGCCACATGTAATAGCTATGACGTCCCTCTATGTAACACATGTGTCTCTTTTTGTCACAATTCATTTCCACGTCAGTGCATTCTTTCGGGATATCCTTCACGGTTTCGATGTAGTCGCAAAAGTTACATGTATAAGCACATTGTTCACGCATTTCATGCTGGTATTCGAGCAATTCGCAAAGATTCCTTCTATATTTACAAAAGCTCAAACTATCGGAACATTCCACCGGTTCGAGATTTTCTCGATCATAAACTCTTGAATAAGCAAAAATGAATTGATCATACAAATAGAGAAGCATAAAGTGAGGAACGCTGTGTTGATTTGGAAGATAGGGTAATGAACGGAAGGGAATGTGTTATCATAGAGTTATTTTGATTAGTGTGATTTTCCGAACATTCGCAAAGACAGACTAAGTTCAGGAATGGATTTTCCACCTCTTAAAAATAGAAATGTCCAGTGGAAGCGTGTAACCATCGTAGTTTCAGAAGCTTCACACCTATGCTATCCACTGCAAATGACACTGAAATAGATTGGAAAAAAAAAAAAAAAAAGCTGCAACCTGCAAAATGAGCACGTTAGACGACATTTGGATTGCATAATCGCTTGATGCCAAGTGGAAAATGTACAGTAATCGATCAATTCAGCGCAATTTGTTGCAAGATCTGCGCAAACTTTATTGCAGAATCCGCATGTTTCCGGACATGAATGATACATTCGTTCAGCAGTTGCTTCAAAAAAACATTCCATTTCCTAAAAAAAGAAGCAAAACAGATCATCATCAGCATATAGTCGAATTCAAATTGATCTAATTTCTGCAGTAATAAATATGCTTTAGCATTTTTAAGCTATAAGCGCTGCTTTCTCATTCATACTAATCATACCTCCTGTTATTAGAACATTCTGCACGAAAAAAAAAAAAAAACCAAAATCGGTTACACATATTTATATCATTTTTAATTTATTTTAAATTTATGTATTATACCCTCAACTAATAATTCACTAGATATTTTAGAATTCACTTTCCAGACATAATTTTCATACGTAGTAGAATTTCCCTTTGTTTTTTTTCTTTTTTTTTTTCCGAACATTTTAATTTAAATTTTCTTTGAGGAAGAGAAGACTTTTTCNTTTAAATTTATGTATTATACCCTCAACTAATAATTCACTAGATATTTTAGAATTCACTTTCCAGACATAATTTTCATACGTAGTAGAATTTCCCTTTGTTTTTTTTTTTCGAACATTTTAATTTAAATTTTCTTTGAGGAAGAGAAGACTTTTTCTCCTTTTAATTTGTTTTAAAAATTTTTTTTGGAATAAAACTTCAGCTAGACCCGTTGAGCACAATCATCTTCTTTATCAAGACACAACGCCGTACGATCCATCCCTTCATAGCACATATAACATGTCCGCCGACAAGCTTTCTTCATATAGTCTTCTCGAGTTTTATTAGCACTAATGCACCAACTTTTAAACATTGAACATAATGGATCTTTGTCAATACACCAGTCTGAAATAGTCCATAATTTTAAATTACACTCATTTTGCTTCCGTTTTTCTTTGTTTTTAAAATTCACTAACAATCCTTAATTACTGTATGAAACAGGGAAATTAATTACTGATCACTGCTCCATCCAGATACCGAGGATATTACTAAGAAAGCAAGAATTTATATACTAAACTTGAGCTTAGACTGTATCTTTGAAACTCTTAAATCTTATCGACAGGTGTTCGGGAATCAAATCATACCTGGTCTACGCTCATAGAAAAATTCAAACGGTGGACGATTCCATTCATTTGATGCTTGCATCATGGGAAATAAGCCATACAGGATAGTAATAATGAAACTGATCATTTTTATTGCTTATGCAAAAATTAAAGCCTAAAATTTCCAAGGCCACTTACTTTCAAAATCATTTAAAACAAAACAAAAAAAAAAAAAAAAGATGAAAATAAAGAAACTGTGGTGTGACGACCGTCTGCAAAGAATACTGAGGCATTACTGACCTCAACTATCTTAAGTCCATCATTGTGACCTCTCTGGAACTGTGTGTTCTGACTATGTTCATAAATAATTACCTGATGTATGATTTTCCATACTACCCTCTCTCGCATTAATTTTCTTCAAATCTTTGAAATCGATGTTTCTTTGAAATGTTAACAGCTATCTTCATTTGCAAATTATTTAAGTTTATTCAAAAAAGTTGTATATTTTGTCAGCACTATACGAGCTTTCAAAGAGTACAAATATTCCATTAAAAAAAAAAAAAAAAAAAAAAAAGGTGAACAATGAGAGATTATAAACTGGCATAAATGTGACAAATATAGTATTAGATTACATTCCAATTCAAATATACACTCCAGTTTAGCTGAACAGTTTAAATGGAAATAGAAAATGTAGAAAAAGCATAAACTTTCTTTACTAACAAATAAATATCATTGCATTTCCAGTAACAATGTTAATGATTAGGTAATAATAAGAAATCGAACACGAATGAATATTTTTTTACAATAAATATTTTAAAGATGCCAGTTAAAGTCATCATAATATCAAATTCCAGGCAGGTATTTTAATCTCAATCGTCTTTCTCACTTGGAATAAATATTTTATTATTTCGTAAGAATTCAGCAGCTTCTTTCGCTAAAAATGCTCCAAGTCCAATTGACGAAGTTGTAACAACAACCAACTGCAATATGAATTTACTTTAACATCAACATGAACAAAAAGAAATAAAGGTAAATAAATTAATTTTGCATGAATGAAAAGAACTTTATGAGTGTTTTTTTTTTTTTTTTACATTTATTAATTCAGAAAATTTACTAATTGTACAATATTTCTCGGATTTGCACTATTTTTGATAAAACTTTGATGAGAATTTTAAACAGAAAAAGAAAAAATCATTGATAACTCACGTTACTCATAGAATTTCTTGGCAGTAATAATTTACCCAAAAAACTGATAAATTATTTCGAACATAATGAGCCATAAATTCATAACTATGCTAAACAAACCTTAAATATGCCAAACGGAAGAGTGTACGGCATGGACTCAACTTTTGAACTTTCTAAATTTAAAGAACTAGATGATGGTGATGATGATCGATCAATAAATCTGGCACGTAATCTTAGCAATAATGAGCCAATTTTAATCATAACGTTGAACTTCTGAAAATGTATGTAACTATGATGAACATAGTTTGTCCTCGAGAATCGAGAAAGAAAAGCTAAAACATGGTAAATGAAAAAAAAGGAGTTTTATACGAATGGTACTTCAATAATTTTGAAATTAATTGTTTCAGACTAAGTGAATGGTTAGTTAGAGGTTACTAAATAGTCAGTAGTTAGAGAAATTGGAATTTTAATGAACACCTTTTAGGGCTGCACCTGCAAATTAACATTATTATAATTTATATGAAAAGTTCCTTTTATACACTTATTATTGTCTCATTTATCAGTTCGGTTTTTGCATATTAAATTAAAGAAATTTCTGGGTAATCATCGTAGGAAAAATGTCAGAAAAAGATCTGAACTGATATTATTTCAGATTTTAATCAGTACCCGTGAAATTACACAAACAGTAACTAGATAATACCAGAGATGATAAAGTGACGAATTGTTGTCCATTACAGTTTTAAGCACAATTAAATTTGCCAAAATTTAAAAGTTTCATTAAAGCGAAATCACTCCAAAATTATCTAAATTAAATTATGCAACAGTTAATAATTTTGAAATTTAAGAAGAAGGAGAAGAGCAAAAAACAATCCAATTGAATATAATAAATGCGATAGATAGAAGGATGATGTGGATAACTGATTATTGATAATACATAATCGTATAGCTTATGATTATAATGCAAGCAAATTTTTATGGTAGCACAGGTAATTAAGATGGAATTGAAATTGTGCTACATATTATGAAATTATTGAAATTAAAATTTGAAAAATTTCCTAAATTAATAAAATTTGATTTAGCTATAGTTATATGTCTGTCCATGTATGTACAAGCAAGTGTTTATTTCCTAAACAATACTACTTAGCATGAAATAATTACAACTACCAGAAAACTTTATATTTATTATTCACTCAGAAAAAAAAAAAAGCAAAACTTATTTTTATCAGCAATGAAATACCATTTTTTAACAAAAACAGTTGCGTCAGTTTCTCTTTTTTTTTCTTTCTTATAAAAAATTAAGACAAGACGAAAATGTAATAGGAAATTAATTCATTTAAAGAAGCTAAATAAATCGTTGTAGAATTGTTTTAAAAGAAAGAAACAGAAAGAAGGAACTAAATGTTAAATGATGACGTTATATACAATTTATTTACATGCATGCAAATCAATGAAGCAAGAAAAACTGCAATTTCGAGAACGGAATTGTCATTTAGATCTATACTAGATAATTACACTTTAGCTTCTGCCAAATAACAGAAGAGAACTAAAAAAATTAGATTAAAAAAAAAAAAAAAAAAAAAGGAAAAAGCTAATAATTTATGCATTTCATTCATTTCCGACTGAGGAGATCTTTTGTTAGCTTCAAATTCATTCAATGTAATAATTAACGAACAATATTCTATTTGAAAAAGAAGAAAATTCAAAAAAAAAAAAGAATTAGAGGAAATGGAGAGCCCTAACAAGAAATAAGCCGATGGGACGAAGAGTGCAAGTCATTTATTCGTTGGCTAATTTTGCCTGAACAAAAAAAGTTGCCTGAAAAATGCATTTCCGAAAAAACTATTTACAGGTAATTTCGATTTTTGGCCCATTTGCAAACCTAATCTCATGGTTAGTATTCTTTTTCAAATTACCAGTACCACGATAGAGCAGTGATAACATTGTTTCTTACCCTCTCACTTCTAGATGACAGAATGAACTTCTCATCTTATGCTGATAAATAAACAAATAACTTACTTTTGTTATCCCAAAGTTTCAAAATGTTGAAATCATTTCTTTTGTAATAACAAACTTTATGAATATGAAGCTAACTTTTGCATACTTAAATGCTTATCAATATATGTCACACACACACACACACACATACACATTATATATATATATATATATACTTATTTCAATATTTATGGGGATGTCCTTTTTGGTTTGATTGATTTTGTTTAAAAGAGCGAAATAATTTTTTTGTTATTGATCAGTTGGAAGTTCCTTTTTTTTTTTTTTTTTTTAATGTCGATGTACCGATATGAGCAATGACTGTTTGTTTAAAGGAATATTTGAAAATTTCTAAGCTCATTTTATTGTTTTTACAATTATAAAACTAATAAATCGATTCGTATAAATTGAAATGTTTTCAAATAACACTCAGTTTCAATCAACTTTGCGTCAATTGTTTTAAAATGTTTATGTTAATTGTCAATAAAATTTAATGTCCATATTTACAATAACTTTAACAGCTCGCTCAATTTTTCCTTTTTTATAAACTTGAAATTAGCGTAGGAAAAAAAAAAGATCGATTTTTCGTACTTATCGGGAGAAAGAAATTATAAAACTAGTCCATTTTTATCACCCGGAAATTTTTTATCATTCAGTTTTACTTTTTTATTTTATTTTTTTTCGGTAACTTTATCTTTTGCAATGAATTAATTATACGAGAAAAGAAAAAAAAAAAAAAACAATATTTGACGCCGCGTTAGATCAATGTTTCTTACAGTAGAAATTGCATATTTAATGCTAGAAGTGCTTAATTTTAATATATGAGGTTTAAATTCCAAAAGTTTAATTTAAAGAAGTCTCTAATACTTCGAAATAATTTATTATCCTTCAGCATACCATTTTATGTGTGTATTTTACTCCAAGCCAAGGAAAAAAAATGTTCAACTTATACCAGCTGTGATTTAATTGTAACTTTCAGAAAATATTTGAATATGCTGCAAATATTGCAAGTATGCTAATACGGAACATATGAAAATTTGAATTTTTTATTGTTCTTAAGTCCAACAAACTAATTTGTCTTATCAAAAGTAAACAAACAATGAAATAAATATGATTTTTGCACCTGTGAAAGACATCATTCCATACAGCTAAGAAATATGAAAATATCAATCATTTCATTTATTCCATTCCATTTGCAAAATTAAAAGGGAAAAAAAAGCAGACATACGGGATGAATTAAATTTATTTGTCTGTAGCACTTAGACCCCAATTTCCAAAGTTAAATTATTAAAATTTTTTAAAATCTTTTTTTGGTTTTATGCTTTTTCTCATATTGAATTTCTAACATTATATTAGCAATCCATACAAACTTAGATATGAAAATCTTACTTTTTCATATTCTAATCCTCTCATAACAAATTTATACACCACATAATTTGTCATTGATTTTTATTTGTAACATTTTAATCAATTTTCACATAAAATTTTATCATCCATCGAAAAACTCGATAATTTATATTGAAAAAAATCAAACTTTTTTTTTTAATTAAATCAAACTTAATTACTAATTAATAAAAGGAATAAGTATTTATAAATTATTAATGTTGCGCAAAAGTGGACCCACTAANATCAAACTTTTTTTTTTAATTAAATCAAACTTAAAAAGGAATAAGTATTTATAAATTATTAATGTTGCGCAAAAGTGGACCCACTAAGTCCCCAAAAAATACTTATTGCAAGTGCAACAACGGCAATACCACCAGTAGCACCAACTAAGATGTAGCTTGGCTCCGATTCCAACGTTGTTGATTCTTCATTTTCGCGAAGATAATCTCTCTCAATTGCTGTTAATTCCTCTCGAATTGGATACCAATCACCTGATGAGCCACGAGTACATTCTATATTTTCCAAACTTTCCACTGCGATAATAAGCTGCAAGCAAAAAATACACATACATATTTTCTGCAGTTAATATCTTTTCAAAATTAATCTTTTGTAAAAATAAATATGCAAATATCTCTGTGAAATTTTAATGCTGGTCCCATGTTTTAATTAGAATTGGAAAGTTAAAAGTACCTCATGAAGGTCAGCATCTGCAGACATCCAAAGATAACCATCATTCTGCAAGAGTAAAATTAATTGGCAAACAGATGGTAGTTCCGGAAGTCGAGTGTAAAGTTCGATATACATATCAGTGGTAAGAGGCATCATTATTTCATAGAAGCTGTAATTAGCAACACCATCGAATGCTCGAACAATCAATTCATAATGACCCATTGGACATCTTAAATTTCAAGAAGTTAAAATTGAAATTTAAAAAACAAAAGAAAAAATTAGTCAAATTAGCAACTATAAACACTTATTTCGTAGCACATTTGGTTTCAGTTCGCTATGAATATTTGTCAGACCAAATTACTAATGACATTTGTTTCTGTACTAATGCAAATCATGTGAAACATCTGGAGATTGAATCCGAGAATAAATAACACTGCTACAGGTGATGCAAATACAATACAGAATTCATAATGTTGGAGAATAAAGGAGTAGTACCAGGTAATGAATTAATATCATTCATTATGAATGAAGAAAAATTAATCTAACAAGACATTCTGATTTAATTGGAATTTATGCAAACCTAACCGATCATTATCGACTATTTGTAAAACTTGTTTTTCACCATGACATAACTGAGCTGTGTTTAAAATTGATTCCAGATGTTCCCAGCTGCTTACAGTTTGAGCAGTCAGCAGTTCATGAGATCCAAGGAAGGAGAAGAATTCTTCCTGGAAATAATAAAATTTTGAATAACAGAATTAGTAATTGTATTCAATTAGTCATAAAACACTTTAATTAGTATGAAGGAAATCGTAAATTTTGTGATTATTTAAATAAGGATTTTTAAGTGAAATAAATTACTGATACTTACTTTATTGTTAACGTTACCATTATAGCGAAACAACTGTCCATCAATAGCATATACCAAATGAGGTTTAGAACCATTGTGAATGGATCGATCGTTGAAAATTGGACTATTTCGTCGATTATCATAAAACTGATAGGTGAAATGCTCCTGTTTCGCTGTCAGATTATTCCGATTTGAAAATTCGCGAATCCATCGTGGAATCTTTGGAAAATCGCAAAATGAGTAATTCCTTTCAGCTTTTTATCATTTCTCTTATTTTACATTGTTCATGTCAGAATTTTTAGTTGTAAACATTTAGATAAAATGAGAAATTTCACTTAGACAAAAAGAAAGCGTTAAAAATTCAGCCGATAATGAAATTCATTAATTAGTATAATTAAAAAAAAAAAAAAAAAAAAAACCGGCTTACCTGTGATTGTGTAGGATAACATCGCCGAACACAAAAAAGTATTAAAAGTCTTTCATTAAATTCCAATTTTTGTTTAATAGTATCGATGAGGCGTTGAGTTCGATGATCATAGACGGCATTTTTGCCGTTCTTCAGGAGATGAATCTCACTTCCGAAATTTCGATCCCATGTTCGAACTGAGGCCCCATTCACTGGATTCCAAATAGCCACAATAATTAGTGCCCATTGCACTATGAACATTTACCAATTTAACGAACTGAAAGATAACTATTAAATTCAACAATTATCATTACATCATTGTCATTAATTTGTTGCATCCCTTCCGACTAACAATATTACATATTAAATTCACTAATTACTATACACGGCATTTACTTGTAATTTCATTTACCCATATCGATTCAAATTTTTCTGATTGTTACTCTGTATTAGATTCAGGGGAAAATGAAAAATTGACAGCAAGAGTGAATTTTTCAATAGATGTTGATAGAATACTATCAAATTAAATGAAAAAATGAAGATAATAAATAGATTTTAGCACTGTCGATAATTACTTTACGATGAAAAAAAAAAAAAAAAAAAAAAAATGAAACTAATTAATCGCCCACTGCAGAGGTCAAAGTACATCGATACAGTGTTTTACAAATGCTTTAGTAGGAAAGAAGCTGCACAGCATTTTTTCTTTTTTCCTTTCCATTAATTTATTTTGATTAATCAAAATTCTAATTACCAAATTTCACTTCCTTTTGATATCACTTTCCATAGATAATTTCAGGATCGATCAATACTATCAATCGAACTGATTAAAATTCGTTCCATCAGTTAAAGAAGCAGTGTATAATTAGTGCAATAATTTCTGTCTAATAGTACTTAACATTTGCTAAATTGCTAGATACAGAATGATTACTTTCAAAGGTAAAGTCACATGGAATACGATCTCAAATGATTAGAATGATTAAGTGATAAAGTGTGTAATATGTGTGTGTGTGTATTTTTTTTTTTTTTTTTAAGAGAGAGAGGAGAAAATATTTAGTACATAAATTATCAACAAAGTATCAGTATCGTGAATTTAGTCCTTATTATAGTCTTGAAAATAACTCATAGGGTTAAAGTAAAATAAGAAGAAATTCTGGCTAGTATCAGAAATTGCACTGAATGAGATATGAAAAACGCACCAAAATTTGGCATTAAATAATTTTTTAGCAAAGTTTTTATATAATATATACAAATTTTGCGGGTAAAAAGAGAAAAAAAATTATGGTGAAATTTAATAATTAGGGATAATTTGTGGAAAAAGTTCTGAAATTTGTGAAGAAAGTAGAAACAGCAGCTGATCGAATCATCCTCCTCCATATTACATCCCATTCATCACTCATACTGAAATCCTTCACCACCATCGTCACCAATGTTCAGCTCCTTCTCCCCTTCATTTGAAATCAAATAAATTTACCAATAGACACAGACAGACAGACACACACACACATACATGTAATTAATCATTATTCATCTTTTAGTGAACTGATAATAATACATCAGAAGTGGTTCTAGTAACAGAGAGAAATGCTGAACTAACTGCCTGATTGATATCGAATCGAACTAATTCAGTGATCGATGAAGATGGAAGCTGAAAGGTTATAAGAAGCTTAATGGAAGGAAGGAACACTTCCGCGGATGATAGCAACTGATCCAGCAGCAATCACAATCATTCACTCTATCCTTTTCCACTCCTCCGTTCTCGTTATCAGTGATATCGTTCGATATCATTCGACCTAGTTTTTTCTTCTTTTCACTACAATGAATGGTCATTCTTTTTCAAAAAAACGAGAAGCGAAAAAAGAACGAAACGAGAAAAATATCGCTCATTTTCAAAATTCTTTTTCCCACTCAACTGACCACTATTCGAACAAATGCATTGATAAAACGAATTGTTTAAGTAGTTTATCAGTAGCAGTATATAAGATGATAATAAGCTATACTAGAATCGTAAACTCTTATGTAGGTATATGTTTATTTATCATGTACAGATATGTGTCGAATAAACTGATTAGTTAATGAACTTCTGGGATGCAATTTTTGAGGAATGGTAGCTTAACACTTGCTCGAGAATAGAAAAACACGAACATCCTCTTTATCTTCTGTTTTAACTGCAACTTCAAATCTTATTTTAAATATTTCAGCAATTTTTTTTTTTTTTTTCTTTTAGAGTAGTGGTGCTATTGGGTGAGTCAAAAGTTACAGACTTTAGTTTGATGATGGTTAGAATAAACCTTCAGCAATACATTCTTTCATTCTATTTCCTAGTCCATCTATCAGATGCAGCATCGATATTTTGATTATTTAATTACTTATCGAAAAAGATTCAATTTTTAAATTATGATAATGTTAAATGAAACAGAAGTTAAAAAATAAACCTAATCAATTTTCACTTCATTTTTGTGATCCTATTCCTGTTCATTGTTATTTAAATTGTTTTATCGTTTATTATCAATTTATCATATAATTTTATGAAAATTCAACTATATATGTATTGAGGAACTAAAATTTACAAATATATTATCTTCTTTCGCTCATTTAACTCTTTTCTACAACCGCAAGATAGAACACAGAATTTATAATGAAATTCTCTCCATCTAAATCTATTTCACCCAATTTTTTTGCCCATCTAAAATGGATTTCACGATTGTTTGTCGTTTGAATCATTTATAACAATCAGAGTTCTCCTTCCTCCTTTCTTCGAAAACTTTTAATTTCACATGTTTTTTCAATGGTTAAAAGTTTGAACCTTTTGATTAAATTTATTTGAATCAAAGGTGTTCCCTGTAAAGTATATAAATTGTTATCAATAGCATAATCACTGCTATCACATTATTGTAATGCTTCTTACCAGAAATATTATAACTATTTAAACAATATCGTTTTAATAATTGTAGTTAAAACTAGCTTAGAATAATTAGAATAATTAAATATGCAATTCATCCAATCTTTTTGATCAAGTGTTTTTTCCCTTTTTTTTTTTTTATAAACTATATGAATAAAATTTCAAAACAATAAATTACGAAATTTCAGATGTCAGTTAAAATTTATGTTGACATTTTTTTTTTTCTCTATATTATGACTACCATAATTATTTCCGCTTCTACTCCTACCATCTTCAACATTATCATTTCTATCATTCATGCTACTAGTATGCTTATTTATATCACTTCTATCATAATTATCATCATTATGACTGTGGACTATATGGATCGGGAATCTTGTTGTTTCAATTGGTAGCTAGCAGTAGTAGCTGTTGCTCTTCGTTTATTTAAACTTTTCAGTTTCTTTTTTTTTTTTTTCGTTAAGTTTTTAACTTTACAAATATATTGATGTAATGAAGCGCTACTGCCTATAATATACCATCAATAAGGGAAGAAGGCTTAAACTTTTATTTTAAAATCTTTAACATCAGGTAACAGATTAGTTACAAAGGTTAGTTGAAAAGTTTTGAGCAATTCTAACCTATTTTGGCAAACATTATGATAGTAACAAGTCATTTTCAACATTTTCATACTAATTAGTATTAAATATTTAAAAGAAAGGAAGGAAATGACTGGTGGTGAAATTAATTGTTTAATGTTTATTAAGTATAATTTTCTATCATATTCCTTATTTATAATTATTAAAAAGATGAAATTGTTTGTCTCATCGTTTCTATACGTAATTTTTCCTCTGCTTCACGCATCGTATACTTCTGCAGCAATTTTCACGTCTCATTAATCAATTTCACAATAATTTCAATTTTGTTATTTCACTTTTTTTTTTTTTTTGTTTTAAATTTGATGAGTAAAGGAAGAAAAAATTGGGTATCAATAAAGGAACAGCTAACTATAAGATATAATAGATATTTCAGAAGTGCATTAAACTAAATTATGAAATTGGAAAATTAATTAAAAATTTTTTAAAAGAATTCAATTATAGCGTGATTGTTAGGAAATTATAATGGTGAAAATTCTGAAAATTCCTTCGCTAGCTGCACTGCAATTAATTATCTAGATTAATGAGCCATAAAAATTAACATCATTAGCACGCCTATTTTAGCTCTTCAGTTAATGTAAGTAACAGAAAAACGAAGAAAAATTTTTTTTTTTCAATTCGAAAAACCTGGAAGCAAAAAAAAAGATGAAATTAACAGGTCAGAAAGTCATAATCCAGAAAAACAATAATCATTATCTACTCTTTCTTTTAATCACTGGCTACAAAGCATCGAAGCAGTCAAATTATTATTATTTTTTTAATTTTACGAGAATTTGATAAAAAGACTCGCAATGTTCGGATGAAATGTTCAGGATTGAAGAATAAGAGAGAGAAGGAGAGAGAAAGAGAGGGAGATAGAGAGAGAGAGAGGGAGAGGGAGAGAGAATAAAAATCAAATTAAAGAAGTCATCGAATGAAATCTTAGTATATATATTAAGCTTCAGCTACACAACTTGGTCTACATGAGGATAGATTGATTTTTTTTTTATCAGTAAGATGAAGAAATCCAAAGGTGGAAGAATTTCCTTGCTAATTTTACATTTTTTCTAGTTGCGTGAAATTTCCTTTAACTAATTCAATTAATAGTTTAGTTTCAGCTTATTAATTCATCTTTTCTGAATTTGCAGAAGTTGCATTTTTTTTTTTTTTTTTTTTGATACAATCAAATTAACAGTAATATATTGATAAATAATGCATCAAAAGTTACTGATAAAGCGTGCATTATACAACAGTAATATAGTTTGATATATTTCCATTTCAAATTGATATATCATTTCGATAGATAAGAAAGCTTGATAAAGATTGATTTAATGCACATTATGTGAAGAAATGATATTAATTGTTGTTTGGAATTCATATTTGTTTTCCAATTTTAATTATTTTTCAAATTTTAACAAATTCCCTCTTTATGTGTCTTTTTTTTTTTTTCAGACAATGATGATATTTTGCTATCCACTTATTTATCCTTCAGATATTTATTGTTTAATTTTATTGTTTCAAGTATCCAATAAATCATTTTATGTAACACTTAACACATATTTTAGCTGTAACAAAACGGAAACTGAATCAGTATTTACCAACCATTATGAAATATATTAGAATTTAGCGCATCCTAAAATAATTGCTTACTGGAATTTATATAATTAATTAATTTTTGCGAAAGAGCCAGCTTTTTTTTTTTCGTTTTCTTCTTAATGTAATTAAACACTGAAAAATGACTAAGTTTTTCCTTTTCCAACAAATATCATTATTTAGTAATAGGAAAGTAATGAATGATTTCAAGAACTTTGTAACATGGCAAACGTCAACTGTTATTAGTGGGTGAGAAAAAAAAAATGGGTAGATGTTCGAAATTTTAAAGAATCATAATTTTAATTTAATTTAAATGTTGATTTACCAGAACATATTGGGCAAAGTGGAAAAATTTTAGCAACTTAACAACTTCGATCCAGGAAATGGAAATTATTTTGCAAAAAAAAAAAAAAAAATGGAAGAAAAAAGTAGTAAGCATTAATCAATGCTATGTTCAGAGAGAGAGAGAGAGAGAGAGTTTAGATTAAAATATTTAAAAAAAGATTAAGTTTCCTTTCATTATACTTAATCTATTATCCGTTTTATCTGTTTTTATTTTTTTTTTTTTTTTTTCACCACTTTATCGTTCATACTAACACTTAATATTTTGCATCACAATCTAAAACTGAAGAAGTGACCTATTTAAATTTTTTTTCGTTTTGCTAAACGTAAATTTCTCTCATTGATCATTAATTTCATGTATTGCAGACAACAAACCAAACTTTAAAACACTCAAATTTAATGGAAAATTCTAAAATGCAATATTTAAGAGAACAAAATTATAAACTTAATTACTTTTCTTATTCTAATATGAGTTTGAAATTAACAAAAATTTTTGTGTTATTTTATTATGCTTTACTACCAATAACGTTTGTGGATATCCATGCAAATAATAAGCTTATTATTATTGCTTGACAAGGCTTTTTGCTAATTTAGAAAGTAGCTAGCATTCAATTATACCGTACAAATCCTCTGTCTTCTAATGATGCATTTTTTATTTCATACATTTAATAAAAAGTATGATAAGATGTTTGCTAATTTTGTTATCATGATATTTTCACTCATTCATATGTTGATCTCTCAATAAAATGATTTTGAATGATAAATTTTGATGAAAATTCTAATATTGAAAGGCTGATCGGTGAACGGTATGAATGTTAGTGAGGTAGTAGATTGTTATATAGGCCCTCCTATCACTGCAGTTAAAAATAATTGAAGGTCAAAGCTGAAGTAGGAGAAGAACATTTCGATGATTGCGAGGACGACCTTCGGAAATATCTTCTTCTTCTTCTCGGTCTTTTTAGCAACATCATTTTTTCTTTATTTTTTTTTTTTTTTTTTTTGTTAATTGTTGTTGCCTGTATTTCAAGGACTTACCTCCTTCAATATCTTCTGATGCTTCCTTCATCCGAGAAGAGCTTCACCTCTGTCATTTTGCTGATCACTTATCATTTATCAGATATTTCTGTATGCATCTTTTCCTGATACATTTGAAATATTAAAATCTGACAAAGTTTATCAGTTATTTGTAGGCATAAGTATGATTTTATTATTTTTCGTACTCTCAATAGTATCATATAATTCCACAGAAATAATATGTTCAGAATATCACTTATCAGTCCAATTGACAGCTCTTTTCATTTGTAATACAGTAACGTAATTAATTACATACATGAGATACGGAAGGACATCTTCCTTCGAGACAATATCCACTTACCTGTGATTACAAATAGCTCACCTGTTTTTTTTTTTTTTTTTTTTTGCTTCCTTTCCAATGTTTTTGTAAATAATTGGTTATGTGAGAATTATGCTAATTTTATTGAAACTATAAGAATTTAAAATAATTTAAAACCTAAAATTGACGAAATTAATTGGTGAAAGCAAGAGTAAAGATCGTTTTAATCCTGTAAGAAATATTTCAATTAAAGAACAAAATGATAAAATGAACGAATAAATTAAGGAGTAGAACAAATTTTTTTTTTTTCGCATTAACTTTTTACGAGTACACATTTCGTCTTACAAAAAGTTTTATTAGTCATTAATATTACACCAAATGATTCATAGAAATTTTTAAAATTTCAGCAATGAAATGGTTGAAAAAGTTACGAAACCAGAAGCAAAATTAACGACAACTAAAGGAAGCCATGTAAGAAATAGTATATTTGGCCATATATCACCGCTTGTTGGACGAAACAGCAGCAACAATCGCTGTCCATCACCCAAAAATAATAATAACACGACGAAAAGTCGTTCGTCGAGGTTTGTGTTTTTAAGTTCAGACGATCAAATGAAACCTGTCATATACATCATCTAGACATGTCACCCAACTACTACATGTTAAATATGATGTCCAATTAATAACCGCAAAATATAATGTCTAACTGATAAGCTTAAAGGATAGATTTTTAAAGAAAGAGATTTTCAAAAATAAAGCACATATGAATATGTTAAGCTCAAGTTTTATCTGAAAAAAATTAAGCTTCATCACCATCCTTTACCCAACCTATTTTTTATTGAATTAATCATTAAAAATTATATGAAGTAAATATTTGATTTTTGCGAATTATCATTACTTTATTTATTCTATAAGCATACCATACTTTTATCATCTCACAATTATAATATTTGTTTTTTTTTTTTGAAAGTTTAATTAAATTGGTGCTGAACTTTCATTATACCCATTTAGAAATTACATTACTGTTTTCACGGTATAATACGTCATCACGAAGTTACGTCAAAANTTTGAAAGTTTAATTAAACTGGTGCTGAACTTTCATTATACCCATTTAAAAATTACATTACTGTTTTCACGGTATAATACGTCATCACGAAGTTACGTCAAAATTTTTTTTGCATCACATTATTTTGACTTGAAGTTCTTTTTTTTTTTTTTCATTTTTAAAAACACGAATAATTTTATTGTTCTATTATTCTCTATTCTGCGAGCCATTCTTTTCCCATTTTAATCATTAAATTTTCCAATTCAAATTCTACTGCGTTTACAAATTTAGCTGGGAATTATTGAGTAGTTAAATTTTATAAAACACTAAATTTATTGCTTTCTTTGTTTACTTTTGAAATTAAATATTTCATTGTATTTGTTGCATTATTGCGAATGGTTTAGATCATTTGCCCATTTCAGTATCAAAAAATTACTCGATCAAGATCATTTTCACTATGATAAAGTTGAATTAGGACCAATTGGTATTGCACTGATTGCTTATGAGCCCAATGCTGCAGTACCCAACGAACAACTTCAATTGAAAATTGAAAGTGCTGGCCAAAAATGGTTTTTAATTTCTTTTTTTCTTAATTTTAAAAGAAATTTTTTTTACGATGCATTTTTTAGTGTATGCCAAGTTATGAAAATATTTTGTATAATTTTTTTTTCTTTTTCTTTTATAATTTCACTTTTTTTTCTTTTTTTTTGGAACTTTTTCTCTACTTTCCTAATCCTTTCTTTCTTCTCTTACTATTCCTTCATTAGGTTATACTTTCATCTATTTTGAAGTGAAATTATTTATGAGAGTAAAAAGAAATAAAAAGAATCGAATTTTAGGCTTATTAATCGTAGCATTGATCAGTTATGCGAATTCGATCAACAATTACATCGCTGTGTATTCGACCGTTCACAAAGTCACTTAAAGGAATTAGCAACGGAATTGAAACAAACCGGTCCGGAAAATGGCCAAGCACACATCCTTATCTATTTGCAGCGATTATCACATATCACTGGCAATATGATGCGTTGCTATTCAGTTTTGAAGTTTTTAGAAGTTTGTTTGTTTGCTTTCTTTTTTTTTTTTAAAGAAATTATTGGCTATTTAAAACTTATTTTTTATTCATTTCAATGTACAATCACAATTTATCATAGAACTAGATAAAAACAAATTCGAACAATAAAAAAAAAAAAAAAAATATTTGTAAAAGTTCCTCTTCCTTTCCCAGTGTCGTTTTCTTACGATGTTATTATTCTTCATTCTGGTTTACAGTAAAGGTGTAATTTAAATTTCAATGATTTGTTGAATGGATCAGTGTAGAATTGTTTGACTAAAAAATTAGAAAAGAATGCTAAATTGATGAATTGTAAATTTCTGAAAACTTTCAGAACTACAAAGAATTACCATATATTTTAGCAATTTTAGGTTGACAGTAATGGAAATCGTTTTCTAGCAGCTGAAGAAACCCCAATAAATACACCAGCTATTGCTAGTGCAATCGTTACCAAAGATTTTGAAGCAGAAACATGTGACCAAATTTCTCTACGGGTATGTTTTTATTTCAATAATCACTAAAAAATTTTGATAATATAAGAATCGAATAATTTAATCTCGCGAAATTATATCAAACTAATGATTATCAATTATTCAATTATACTTCCAATACGATTTAAAATTATTTTCAACTGTTACTAATTTTTCCAATGCACCTATTTTTATATAAATTGGTGATGTAAGGTGTACATATTGAAAAAGAAATGATTCTTCTTGATAACTGTATGAAAATTTTAGAAAATAAAAAGAAAAAAAAATTGCAGAAATTTTTCTTTTAATTACTTAATTTATTTAATCATTCAAGATTCCAATTTTTTTCATTCCAAATTTTCCTCTTTATTTTTGCATGAAAAAAGCGAAATTTGAATTTTGCATAAATTACTTTTGCATGAAAAAAGCGAAATTTTAATTTGCATAAATTATTCTTGCATCATTTTAGTCGAAACTAAGAACATAATAATATTCAAATTTTAATCACAGTTATACTTTATCGTAAGATAGAAATTAAATAGGAATCTGAAAAAATATTGATGACATTGAAAATTGATTCGCTTGAAAATGGACAAATTTAAAATTTGCATAAATCATCTAAAAAAAAGTTTTAAATAGTCCATAATTCCATAATGGATATATATATAGTTATACAGTTATAAATCCATATATATATCGATATATATATATATATATATATATATATCTCTGGATTGATTCAATTCTTTTAAAGGCATCAATAATCATCAAATAAAGTTTTCTATATCATTCATTTCAAGGTTATTATCAATGGGTGTAGTTCTCGTCAAATTCAATTGATGAATTGTATATGGTTTCCATCTGTCTCTCCTCCCTTCACTTCATTTCATTTCATTTCAATTCATTTCATTTCATTTCATTTCTTTCATTGCTACCAATGTGTGTCCTCTTGTCCGCTAATAATTCACACCCTTTTATATTTTCACCGCAATTTTTGCAGTTTATTTTCTTCACCTGTTCACCCAATATCGTTTTTTACTTTTTAATTTTTTTTTTCTTTTTTACAGATTTCTAAGGCAATTCATTTCTTTTTGCTAATGACAATTTCAATTGCATACATGCATGAATAAGTAAATTTTTTCTTTTTTTTTTTTTTCCGCTACCTTTCCTCTACTTATTCTTTTAATTGTTGAAATTTTTTTTTCTCAAACAATAACTTATTAGTATGTTTCATTTAGCAAAAAAAAAAAGACATAATAATACTTTTTTTTCTCTTTTTTTCCTGGTTTTGAAAATAGGTTACGGGAAGGATTATGAATTGGAAATGAAAGTGAAACTTGATTTATTGTATGTTGGAAGAATTTGGTATTTTATAATTCATATTCTACTTTTGTCCTTTTCACTGAATGAATTCCTTTTCTCCTTGTTCTTTTGTAACATTTTTGATGTGAATGCAAATATGTTTTTATTGGTTATGATGAAATTTCCATCTAATCCGTATGAATGAAAATTTAATTGAGAAAACTGAAATTAACCAAAAATTAAATTTAGTATTTTGTATTTATTAAATAATAAATTTGTTAATTAGAACATCAAATTGCACACAGTCCCTCTTTCATTCATTCCTATGTCAATATTTGTAAATCCTTTATTTTTCTCCTCGTCCTCGTCGTCCTTCTCCGAAATTCCTTCCATTTTCTCTTCAACAATTAATATTTAACAATAACGAAAGAAAGTTTCAGAAAAACTTTTCATCTATTTTGCACATAATCGTTGGTTAGTTTTGGAAAAGTTTTAAAAATTTCAATTCATAAACACATTTTTATGGCTTTATTTTCATTTTATCTTCAATCAATAATTCTCATTATTAATTCAGTTTAATTTAAAGCTTTTTGCTATAACTAAGCCATCATCTTTAATCCTTTTGCTTTAGCTTTCTCGTGCATCATTTTAAATGAAAAACAAGTTTTTAAACAAACCAATGAACTTAATTATAAAAATTAAATTAAATTGAATCCACTTCTTTTTTTTTTTCTTTCTTTCAGGTTCTTATCCAGAAGTCATCAATCGTAATATAGAATAATAAAATCTTACTTGATATTCCTGAATCATTATTACTACTTGCCTACCATGATGTAGAAATACTTGAAGAAATACTCCATTCATTTTAGTACTGATGCTTCATTCTAAGTTTAAAATATTCATAAAATTTCGTTTAATTTAATGGGATAATATGTTAAAATCAGCTAATTGATGAAGTACATTAAGCAGTTTTTACAACATATTTCAGCTTCTCATATCCAGGATGGATCCATTTATTTTGTTTCAGTCTTCTTCTTTTTTCCGTTTTTTTTTTTTTTTTTTTTTCATTAATTTTTTAACTTCAAAAGATAAAAGGAAAAAGAAAAAGACAGAGAGAGTGCAATAGCATATTCCCGAAATGCTTCCCTTCTCGCCTACTACTGACCATTGTAAATGATGTTAGACTAGACAGTTGTCAGCATTTTAGTTAGTCTGTAAAGTGTTATAACGATGAAGCTATATCGATACAATTGTTAATCAGATTAACTTTGTAATAAGGCTCATTTTTTTTTCTCACATTTAGCAAGATATTTTGGCCTTATTTATTTTTAATTTTTTTTTTAAAGATTTTTAAAACTTGTTTTGAGATGAAAAAAAAAAAAAAAAAAAAAAAGAAAAATCCATCCAACCCATATTTGAGGCGAAATAATCGATTTTCAGTTTCCAAGGTAATGATGACTTTTCCTCATCATATAGCATTCCTTCACTTGAAATACTTTTTAACCTCATATATATTCTGAAATTTTATCGCTAATTTTCATAAAATCTTACCAATGATATTGTTATCATCGTAAAATGCCTTCAATTATTATAGTGACCTAAATGATTTCATCGATTTCGCGAGTTCTATCATTTATCAACATTTCAATCGTTACAATTTTTCCATTATATCGTTGTCAGTTTCATTATCGAATTTTTCTGTTCAACTTTTTTTTTTTTTTTTTTTTTTTTTTTTTTTTTTTTCTTATTTCTTTCTCTTTTTCTATTAAATAGTGAAATTTTATTAGGGCACTTATTAAATGGTGAAATTTCAAATTTTTCGACAAAATATTTCACAAATCATTCAAACTATCTGATCATTATTATTCAATATGGTGCATTTTTTACATGATATCAGTACCGTAATCCGAAATTTTAATGTCATACTCGTTTCTTACAGGGATACCATTTTGCTAACAGTTCTAAAATTACACTAATTTCATTCACTGATTAAGCTATTGAATAAAATGTGTAAATATTTGTTTATCCTTCAGGCCATCTCGCTATCTTATTTCAAGCAATACTAAATATTGATGCTAGCCAAAAAAAAAAAATTTCTTTTTTTTTTTTTTCATTTCTCTTGCTCTTTCCCTTATTTCTAAACTCATTTCAAAACTGTATTAATTTTAGATGAAATGGATTAGAAATGGATAATTTAGGGAAAGCTTACTCTACGATTGATTAGTCTGTCATTGTATAATGTGCATCACTGAAACAAGAGACACTTAAAGTAGTTGGAAATGTTTTAAATCCAAAGCTATAATCATTACGAATAATAACATATTTTCCTGATTGATTCATGAAGTAAAGTGCCACAAATCGGAAGCATATTTCCTCATATCAACAATTTACACTTCTAGTTTTATTCTTTCCCTTTTTTTTTTTTTTTTCATAGCAATAAAACCAATTACAATTTGTCATCGCCATACCACTTTTGATATATTATTTGGATCTATGTTATTTAACTTATTTCATACTTGTTCATTTGTTAAACTTGTATGATATTCCACTCTGGAATATCATTTCCTTTTTTTTTTTTTTTTTTTCTAACCCAAAATTATTCAATTATTAGTTCCGGATTTTTTCCAATTATATTTCATAAGCATTTGAAAATTAACATTTCTTTCAATTTTCAAAGATTTTAATTCCATTTTTACGATTTTATAAGCTAATTTCATTTAAAACGTTTTATTTATTCGTAAATTACGGTACTGGAAAGTGTATTTTGAACAAATTTTTTTCTGAAATTCCAGGTTGGCGATATAGTGTCCATCATCGAAAAAGTGACACCCTTTAATAACGAAGATCGATCGTGGTGGAAAGCTAAACTGACAATTGCTAAGAACGAAAACGGCAAAATTATTCTGGGAAAAAACTTTGAGGTATTTCTGGAATATTTTTGGAGAGTTGTAAGAAATTTTCAGATATTAGCAAAAAAAGTATTAATTATATGGAAAAAGATATGTCAATGTTTTTGGCTAAACCATTAAAATCGATGACGATAAAGCCCTTCGGTAACATTTGGATCATTTTTTTCATCAAATATTATCTTTTTTTATTTGAGAAATATACTGCCGGATGAGTCATTTTATTCCTTTGAGAACTATTTCTTAACAAATATTGCTATGATTGAGATAAGACATATCCAAGAAAATTTTTGACCATTATGAATTTTCATAGCAGAACTGATAGTTGATTGAAATGTACGTACGTGAAATATATTACTGATAAAGGAAATAGTATTTTCCTCCATGTACATTAAGTATGAAATATTGCAGGTCGGATTATTTCCGAGTGAGTGCGTCAAGATATTCGACGGTAAGACAGGACCACTAGCCGATCAGCAGCAAAATTCCGCGAAAAAAGATGAATTGGACTCTGGTCGTGCTGTTGGTCATAGTTTAACGAAGTCAATCACAAACTTGACTTCATCTCTTTCCAAGAAATCAACAGGATGGCATCCACCTCGACGAGATCGTTCTTTAGTACGAGCACTATTACGAAGACATGCTGAACGACAAGTTCCGCCTGTTTTCGGCACGGATCTTGTTGAATATTTGCAGAAAACCGGTGAAGATGGTTGGTCTTAAAGGTTTTGTTCTTCTCCAAAATAAAAATTATAGCTAACTTCAAGTTTCAGTCCAATTTAAGTGAACGAATTATTGTCATCGTTAAAAATTAATTACATGAAAAAGACAGCAACTGCGCTTAATTATTTAATTTAAACGATCGACTAGACTATCATATTTTATTTATTTGATAAGATGAACTTTATATTACATGTCAACTTCAAGATAATATTGTTCAAAAGTTCCGGTTTATTGGATTGTAATAATTTGAATTTAAGTAAACTAATAATTTATACGTATTATAATCGCTGGGTGAATTTTATTGTTACAGTGCCACTAATATTAAAAAAATGTGTGGAAGTGATCGAGATGCACGGTATTGTTACTGGCGTTTATCGTCAATGTGGCATTCAATCAAATATACAAAAACTCAGGTATAATTTACATTTCTTCAATATTTTAAATCTTCTGTCTTCTCCTTTAATTAAATTCATCTGTCAGATAGTTTCAGCTTTTTTTTTTTCTCTTTCTTTAGACTTACACACTGAAGAATATAATGTTCAGTTCGTGTACTTAGTTTTATTTCAAATAAAAGTCTAGTGTATCTACGGTTTTAGGAATGGATTCGATTCGGGACACTTGCCAGATTTGCGTGATGAAGCTATCCTGAAGGATATTCATTCAGTATCATCGCTTCTAAAACAGTACTTTCGTCAGTTGCCGAATCCACTGTTCACATTCGAACTTTACCCAGAATTTATAGTGAGTAAAACTTGATAACTCGAAAGACAATTGCAAAATGCAGCAGGAATTAATTCTTTGAAATTTGCCTGATCAGATGTAAAGAAATATGTTGACTCCTTAGTGCTGCATGTACTTGTTGATGTTAGTGAGCATTATGAGACCCTGTTAAATGTTAAATTTTATCATTAAAAGGTTTCTGTGATATATTTTATAGCTAGTAGCTTTCAACGACTGGTACTTGTAATTTACAATTTACAAAAGCGACTCGTGGACTTAATTTAAAAGCAAAACAATTGATTTAAGTACTATCAGTCTGATATCACAGGGCGCATACGAAACAACTGATGATGAGCAAGCAAATCGATTTAAAGACGTCATTGGAAGGTTACCGCGTGAGCATTACAGGTAAACGTCGTATATCCCAAGTAAGAATAAGCATCATATTTGCCGAATAATCGTTCATTTTTATGTTACGGAAATTTAGGACAGATAAGGCGGGTGTAATGTTTTAGCGTGGAAGTACGTACGTAACATCAGTTTGATCAGGGCGCAGTTGTGTAACAATACTTATTTCAAATGGTGCTTTTTGTCTAGAATTATCTGTGCTCAGTGATTTTATATAACTAAGAGGAATGAATT
Source organism: Setaria digitata (assembly GCA_003640385.1). NCBI lineage: Eukaryota > Metazoa > Nematoda > Chromadorea > Rhabditida > Setariidae > Setaria > Setaria digitata. Next base: position 67,076 of record RCAB01000119.1, read on the forward strand.
TCTTTTGAATTAATAAAATTATTCGTATATAGAATACCATATTTTCTTCAAAGTGGAAAGGTTTGCTTTTCATTTAGTAGTATATATCTTTCATCTTTATTTTATTCTTATTTTTTCTTTCTTATTTGTAGAACCGCAAAATATCTGATCCGTCATCTGACCAAATTATGCCAATGTACGCATCTTACCGATATGAACTCCAAAAATCTTGCAATCGTTTGGGCTCCAAATTTGTTCAGGTTTGAGATTTCTTACAGTTTTTGTTTTCTTGTTATTCTATTAATGTTTAAATTCATTTTTTTAGAAAATTTTTTAATTTCTGATATTTTTAAATGATCATTTTCAGATGCCCACCGTGTGTTGATAACAATTCTGGTGGCAGTGATTCGTCACTTTTGCAGGGTCTTAATGCCCAAACGGGTCTTTGTAATTATATACTTGCCCATTCAGTTTATCTGTTTTCACTTGAAAACGATTCTCTTTCATTTCCAGAAAGTTCGTTAATTTCATTTGCCAATATATAATTTTATTCATTTTTTAATTTCCTGAAATAGTTATTTCAAGCTATCGATAATAATGCAAAATTATTTGTCTATATAAAATAATAAATAAATATTATCCAAAAACAATAAATATTACATCTACCATAAAGAAAGAAGAAGACGATAAAGTATGCCATTTCAGAAATTTATCAAACTGAATTTTTCCCAATAATCTTTTTAAGGTTTCAGTTTCGATTCCGATCGATAATTTACTGATTACTTTGGGTGGAAGTAATTTGATATACAGTTTTTGTTCTTTTCAGACACGATAAATAAATCGTTGGCATCAAAAACATCATCATATGGCGATGGTACTCCTTCGCCGGACTTGGCTCGTCGTCATTTCATTGATGTTAATGGTGGACCTGCAACATTGCCAGCTTTTCATACCGTTATTGAACGACCGCGACATAGGTTGGTGTTGTTATATTATCATGCAAGAAGTATAAGAACTTATTTAGGTTAGATCAGTGTAAAAGAATTAAACATGCTATTTCAAATTTGCAACGCTTCACTGGAGGATGAAATGTGCAACACTTCGTTCATCAGATATACGAGAAAGCAACGCATCATTTTTTACGTCGAACATAATACTTATTTTTATCAGTATAATATTAATCTTGTTAGATTTTATGCGTTGAACATAAATTCGAAATTAGAGAGACAAATGCGCATCCTGGCGGTAAGTGGCGACGCATGTTGCGTGGTCCATCGGTAGATAATGCATTTGCTAGCTTGCGTACACGGTGGAAAAAGCATGGTGATACATATATCGACGGCGATAATTCGACAAACAGCGTGAAATGGCGAAGGTAGGAAATGGCTCCCTTTGCTTGTACATAAGGCGTTAATTTTCACTTTTAGGTAAATTAATGTATACAGACGTAAAACTTCACATATTTTTCTTAAGTTTACATGCAGCTTCAGGAGTCCTTCATCAGACGTACGAGCATCACTACGTGCTGCACGTAGCGCATCACTAATTTCTTTCGTTACAAAAAGCGTTGAGGAATTCCGTAATGGTGTTTTACGAAGTTGGCGGCATTGTGCTCCAACATTACGTGATGATACAGTTACAAACGGTACTAATGATGAACGACATTCGACGGCCACAGCAGTTGCAACCGAACTTGTACGGCGAAGGGGCTTAACAAGTTTTTTAGCTAACGATCAACAACCATCAACAGTAAGCAATAATCATCGATTTGAAGTTTTCAATGTCAAAAGAAATTTAAAATTTCGGAAAATTAATCAAAATTTGTTGTAAAGTTACGTGGTTCTTTTTTTTTTTTTTTTTTTTTTTTTCTGGAGCAGGGGGGAAGAATTCTTCAATTTTAAGGTTCTTTAAAAAAAAACTTTACCAGTAAGACTTTGAAGACACTCTTACTTTAAAAATTGTGAAATGTAAAGAAAAAAAAAATGCTTTAAAAAACTGAAGGAAGGAGAAATCGGATGAGAGTTTAGAGAATCTGGGATTTCTAATCTTATGAAACTGAAGATGGTAGCATTATCACATATTCTGAATCTTGTTTGTTCCCTCTTATCGTGTATTTCAGTCAACTGATACTAAATTGGAATCAAGCGTTAGAGGCAGTATACCGGAAGCATTTTCATTGGATACAAGTGAATCCGGGAATAGTCGACCACCTTCCGTTGTCCAGTATGTTTTTTTTTTTCTTTTTTTTTTTAAATTCTATTTCTCAAAAAAAAAAAAAAGAGGATATTTTCATATTTCTTTTCGAATGAAAAATGAACGTTATAGAATTTACTTCTGTTATATTTCAGAGATGACTGTATCGATGATGGCGTAAGTTTGTCATCTGATAGTTATCGCTTTTTTGGCTTCTACGAGGATGAACAACCACCAGAGGAGGGAGAATGCCTGAAAGGTGTGGAAGAGAAATGGATGAAACGAAATAAACCAAATGTTGAAAATGAAAATGGTTTACGTGTAGCATTTAAAATGAATCCAACAAGGGGTAAAAAGAGGTCAGGAAAGAATGGCATCGAGGATGATTCGCGTTCATCCTCAACTAATGGATGGTCTGATGTTGCAAGGAGTAGCAGCAGTAGTAGTAGTAGTAGTAGCACTGGTTCGCTACACAATGATTGTAGCCGATATGATAATGTTCCATTAGGTATGATAATAATATATATGTTTTTTATTTACTATTGTGAGAAGGGTAAAGAAAAATGAAACAGGAAGATATTTGAATTTCGATTTGCTCTCTGTATACAATATATTAATTAGTTAAATTAATCATTTTAATGAGAAAGTAGTAAAAGATGAAGTCAAGAAAAAAAAAAAAAAAAAAAAAANTTCAAATCAGAATGGAAAGGAGGTTTTCCTACTTTTTATCGTTTACAATGGCTTCAATTTAACAAAAATTTCCATTCTGTTTTTTTTTCTTTTTTAAATTTTTTGGTATTTGAATAGTAAAATTATATTGTTTATAGGCGAGGATGCCGGTGGAGGACGCTACGTCGAAACGCCATTGTCGTTTTATGATTTACCACAAAATAATATCAAACCTGTTCGATCAAATGTTCAGCTGTACTTTTTATAAATGCAACAAAATGTTATTTGAATTCGATCTTTATTGTTTTGTTCCGGAAAATAAATGGCTTTATTCAAATTCTCTCTTCCTTACTGGCCGGTTTTCAATTAGTTTAAATATATGAAATTGAAGTCAGTTTTGTTCACTTGGAAGCAATGGTAAAATGCATGCCTGAAAATATTTGAATTAAAATAAAATGAGTGCTCAATTTATTCCCACATTTCTTAGCCATAATTCCGAATTTCTGATGGTCTAATTTTTGTTTTTAGAAAAGTGATTTGCAGGATGAGATAAGTGAACTATCTGATTGGAAATAGGCCATTCAACTGAAATGAAGGCAATTATGCGTAAATATTGGTGACAGGTAGTCTATAAAAGAATGCCCAAATGAAGATATAATCATCAAATAAAAGAATTCCAAGCAAACAAAAATTATTTTCGAGTTTTGCGTAATTTAATGGCATAGGTTAAAATAGACTAAAGATGTGTAGAGATCGTCCATCAACTAAAATTTTCAATATTGTAGTTGTTTGGAAAGTGCTTCTTCGTCTTTACTCGTAAAATATTTCTTCTTGCTGCTTCAACTTTTTCCACCTTCCTTTCTCAGTCTAATTGACCAGAAAAATTCAATTATTCTAATAATCTTTAACCTATAAACCTTTCTTACGGTCACTACGGTCACTTTGATAAGTTTCTTTTCCTATTTTTTTCTTCCCAATACAATTTTTTTGTGTGCTAAATAAGTTAATCCCTTCCTTTACCCTTGCAACCTTCCAATTGATGCTATCTCGTTTTCATTTAAGTTGGAATTACACTTACTAATCATTGTTATTTTAAGAGTAACTAGTTTGATGAATGAGTAAAAATCAAAAAGAAATAGTCGAACTAATTGTCGTGATCAAAAAATCGTGAAGTCGTAAAATTAATGTATGTAAGGGCCCGTGCATGTGTCTATATATATATATATATATCAAAGGTTTATTATCCCCTAAATGTTTACGTGTAATTATTGTTGGACTGTTCGGTAAATAACGGGAAGACTTTTAGACTTTTACGCGACTGCATTTGGCATTCGTAGAAAGCCGAACACGTGACACACTTTTCGTGATTAAATCGGCTAATCTTTTAAATTACCAAATTTTATTAATCCTTCAAATTCAAGATGTTAAAATTAGCTGTTTTGTGAACAGGAAAGGAAATGGATGACTGAAGAAAGAACAGAAATGAAAAAATGGAAAGGCAAGTTACCGTAACCATTTGAAAGCATAGTTTAAGTTAGCTCACTTCATTTCCACCGTATTTTCCGCCATTATACGGTAGAACTATGGAGGAATATTGGACAAGACATACAGTAAAGGAAAAAAAAAACTCTTCGATGAATCATAACTGTACATAAATTGCCTTCAACCAATCCTTTTTCCTGTTCCTACTTCATCTCTTTTCATTGGTCATCATCATTAGGTGGGAGTTAATGACCAAAATAACCTTTTGACCTCTACAATAAAACAATTTGGTCAAAAGGTCAGTCGGTTTGCATTTATTAGGTGTACTTATTTGTTTTATTAGAACGACCACTCATCCCATTACTGCTCTTGTTTCATTATTAATAAGACTTTAATATGCTCTAGGACTCATTAGACTACACAACGGTTAACGGACTACTTCCATGTCTACAGAACGAATATTAATTAGCACAACCAGTACTCGACCTCAAGGTACACTCCATAGATTCACATTCGGTCACATTTCAAGGCTACTAGTCCTCATCCTCATCAAACCCTTCAGGAATCTGTTTCAGCTTGTCTGTCATGTATGTCTCTCCCACCAAACAAGAGCGTAACACACAGACAGACGTACACGACATACACAGACATACACGGACATACACAAGCAGATGCAGAAACGGAGTAGGTCTACTGGTCGGTTAAGCCATATAGCCTGTCGGTTTGAATTCATCGATTCATATCGTGCTTTTGTTCTTTCTCTACGCGCACTGCGCATTTTCCTGAATTAACGCTTAAGTTGTGGGAAAAGATGGACTAAGTTACAAGTTGATGTGGATTGTTTAGACGGTGCAGTTATCGAGAGATCTCGGGATCGGGAACGGGAGAGAAGTGAAGGAGTGCAGTTTGAGTTTGAAAGGTTAGCCTTAGCAACCAGTTTACCTGGGAAACGACAAGAAGCGGAAGAGGTGAAGCGTTGAACGGTTTGAAATGTTGTTAGCCTTACTGAATGGTTTGTTTACTTCAGATCTTGTTTATTTTTTCATCTTTTTTTTTTTAAATTTTAATTTTGCATTTTCTTTTACCTCTCTTGACAAAAATAAAAACGAAATTTGCTATTCCTACGGGAGAAGAGCTTTTTTTGTTCTCTCTCTCTCTTTTCAACCTCAAAATTTTATGTTATAATTACATTTTCCAAACTATTTGTATGAAACAATAACGAAACATAGCATACACTGAAATTAGTCTTTTTTTTTTTTTTCTGGAAATTCGCAAAATTTGTGTTTCATAATAGTCACATGTTTTCATCTCCAATAAGTGAGCCATGGGAATGTAACAGCTGCGTCAGCGTAATTTCTTCACTTCATCTTATGTCTTTTCAGTTCCATTCTATCAAGTTTTATTCCATTTTGATTCCTTTAGTTTCATTCATTTCCATCTTCTTCAGTTCTGTTTCGTTCCTTTATTTCAATCCATTTCCATTTTCTTCCTAGTGGATTACTACTATTCATATTTCACGAAGGATCAATTTTAAAAATTGCACTCCGTTGGCATTTTGTACGTAAAAAAAAAAAGTACGAATTGTTTATTGCCTACCAATGATGCATTGGTGTAACCTTCATTATTTTTCATTAAACGTTTGTGACAGCAACACTCTGAATTTCGTTTTCAGGTGAATTTTTCATAGTTAGATTTAATTTACAGATCATTTCAGTTTAATGTAACGCTGCGGTACTTTCTCTGTTTACTTATTATGTGTAATCTAAAGGTTGCATGTGTCGTTTTACTCTTGCAATTTTCGTGGCTAATTTAAATTTCAGTATGGAGCGCCAGGCTTTTTCACACTGCATAACATATCACCTAGTATTTCATAGTTCGTTTGTGTCTTTTTCTTTTTCAGCAATGCGAATTTTTGCTTTCCTTTTATTTATTTATTAATTTTTTAAACACAGGTATGTTCGAATTGACACACATCATCATCAAAATTAAAAAGTGACATAATGTTGCAGTAAGATGATATAATGTTGTCATCAGAATTACTAGGTGAAATAATAACGCAACAAGATAACATGACGTCGCAGTAAGATGACATATTGTCGCAATCAGAACTGCAAGATGATGCAATATCGCCATAAGAATTGCTAAGTGACACAACGTCGCAATTAAAAAATGCAAGATGACATAATGCCGCCATCGAAACTGAATGCCAATTTTTTTTTTCGGCAAACATAATAGCCTTACCTGTGGTATGTTTATTTTATGCAATAGCTGTATGGCTCATTGTTTCCTGTCTTCGATACCAAACCAAATTAATGACATGAATAATAAATGGAAATGAGTGAGAGGGAAGAAATGTTGGCCATATTTTGATTTACTAAAGTTTTATATATTAAATTAGATCTTTATACAGTGAAATTAATTTTTTTTTTTTTTTTTTATCAGTGTTCGCTGATAAGAAACACTGACATTTCGTGCTACAGAATTTTCGACTTGTCATTTACGATTTCTTAATTCATTTGTAACTTTTTTATTATCCTTTTTTTTTTTTTTTTTTTTTTTTTTTTTTTTTTTTTTTTTTTTTTTNTTTTTTTTTTTTATCCATTTTGCTTTGCCGTCAGTATTCGCTTCTGCTGAAATTCATGCTTTTTTTTTTTCCTTGCTTTATTTCCCTGCATTACTACTAGTGTTTTTACTCCTTACTTGTTAAAAATATTGTGAAATTGAGAGTGTTGGTGCAGTTCTTCTTCGAGGCACCATAAACTAGAGCTTGTGGTACAAACCTGGGATAATTCAGTAATCAGTTCCTAGTATCTCTTTTTCTTATTGCTTGTAAGAAGATATTAATTCAAAAGCATCATTATTGAGGAAAAAAAAAAAGTTACCTCTGCTTTTGCTTTTCTCTGAAAGCCAGATTTTAAAATTACACCATTCTTGTGAGTTTGAAATTTTCTTCCTTGATTTTCCTTTTAACTCATAAAAGGAAAAAATTAAGTCATATATCTAAAAAATAGAAAGTTCAGGAGTGTGGGCATTCCTGACATTTGATTATTTCTGCTTTGAAAATGACAAAAAATGTATTTAAATGCGAGTACAGTTAATGGAAGAGGTAGTGAGTGAAAGGAAAAAAATAGGCCTTAATTTTCTTGACAATTTTTTTTTTTTTGGAATGATTAAGACTGTGCAGCACACGCAGAGGAGTATTATTCCTTTTTTTTTATCTATAAACAGTGAAATAGCCACAGATCATCTAGTCTAGTCTCAAGGATTTTAGACTTTAAAAATTGTGATTCTCCGTTCCACTTAGATTGTTGAATTTTTCTTCTTTACAGTTAAAATAAATTAAAAAGGAAAACAAATTAAAGTTTATGTGAAGGATTTCCTTTTTTTTTTACTTATATGAAATTTAAAAACAATTCTTTTTCTTCCGATTAAACTATCTAGGTGAAATGAAATTCTAGTTAGGGTTGCCACCATTATTGTTAAAATTCTCATTATCATTGTTTTATCATTACTATTAATTTTTGTGGAAAATCATAATTGTTCTTGTCATTATGTTTCTATAGTCCGTTTCTATAGTCTGCCATCTTTTTTATAGCCTAGCTCAGTAAATCCATGAAAGTTTTTTTTTTTTTTTTCATTTGAAATAAAACAATAGTAATTTTGCAAAAACTATTCATTGTTCTTAATTTAATTTGTCAGTTAAAGAAACAAGAATTTTTTTCAAATTTTTATTTTGTACAACGGAGAAAGCCGCGCCTCTTTAATCCCCCCATTGTCATATTGAATTAAAAAAAAAAAAAAAAAGAAATGAAATATCTCACGATTTATAAATTGTTCAGCTGTCTTTCCTTTCTTGTTGAGTAATTTTCAAAAACGAATTCAATTTTATCGTCTATTTAAGTGTCAATTTTTCATGATTTTCAAATGATTTGATTCGTTTCATTTTTATTTTTCGTTTCGGCACTTTTTTTTCGAGCTAAAAGTTATCTGTGAACAGTTCAGTTTAATCTCAAAAAATTTTATGATCCAGTAACTCTTTGAACATGAAAAATTTATTCAACCTTTTTTGTGCAACATATGTTTATATTGTGGTTCTTCTGGAAGCCATTATTGTACATATTTATAGATATAATCTGTTTGTTTTGAATGAGATTGTTGTATATTTTGTAAGAGGAAGAATTTAGCTAATCTTTTGAAATAATTAATAATTATCGTAATGCTTCGAAAATTATATTTCATGAAAAAGGAAAAATTATTAGTGATGAGAAAGTGTAAAGTAAATGATGCTTGTGGGAAATTAATTTATCTCGAAGTTTTACACTAAAAATAAAATAAGCTCTGTAGTTAACTTCCACAAAATTATCTCCATTATTTCCAGAAAAGTTGCATTCGAAATTATTTAACAATTCCATCGTATCATTTTGTTTTCTTTCAAAAAATTAAAAAAGGGTGAAGCATAAAATTCTAATTCTCGCGTTGATGAAAAACTTTCTCTGTTAAATGTTAAGAGCCTTTTTTTTTTATCCTCAATCTTATATTAAAATTTAATCAGTGAACTAAGAATAAATTTAATCAGCGTGAGCGTTTAAAAATATCACTTCTGCAAAGTGTATTTTCTTTTCTTGTTTATTCAGTTTTTTATTTTATGTAAACTGTCAACTACAGGAGTCATCTTACAGGGAATTCTGTCACTTTTTTTTTTTTTTTTTTTCTTAGCTTACTGAATTCATAAATCAATGATGGCAATCATTTTCTGTCATCCAATCTGTGGATGATTCTTCGGTGGCTTCTTTTGCAAAAAGAAAAATGAATTCAATGGTTTTATTTTCATTGTGATATGATTTCACCAACTGATTATGGCAACCAACAGAGTTTTTTTTTGGCTAACAGAATGAAATTTTTGTTGCAACGATTTGTGGCTGATTGTTATCATTCATTTTTTTTTTTTTTTTATCTTTTTCGTCTCTATGTTAAAATTTCGTACAAATTTATTTGGAAATAACTGTGCAGTAACTATTCTCGACTTTTCGATTCATTAGGAATGTTTGTTAATTACACCGTCGCGTAAAAAATCTAATCGTAAACATTTTAATTTTTTTTTTTTCTTTCTTTTTTAAATGAAGAAGAGGACTGAAGGTTCTGCAAATGGAGCATTATTAATATATTGTTTAAAATTGTTGGCAAAATGAAGGATTAATGCAGTCTGTTAACGATTGTTTGCGGAAGAATGATATAAGTTGATATGACATAATATGATAACAATATGATAACATATTACGATAAAAATAATAATAATGACTTGATAATGCGACAATAATATGATATAGTGGCAAAATTTCCACATATCATTGTTATAAATTATCTTTCATATTATCAGAAATTTGTTTTCTTATATGTGATCCAGTTGATGTAAAACAAAAACTAGCATTAAAAAAGTGAACGAAGAAAATTATTCATACTCCTAACCCCCAGATGTTTAAATGAGTAAGAAGAGAGAGAGAGAGAGAAGAAGAAAACTTATTGAATTTCGGTTTAAAAAATCCAATCTGTAACTATCATCTACCCTAATTTTCTTATGCGTCAAGTCATAAAAATTCAGTGACTCATGAACGAATTAAAAATACAAAACGAATGAAAAATAGCTAACTGAGAAGCAACTGACTGTATTGACACTTGCTTTTTCTTTCCTTTACTTCAATTTAAAATCATTAGTTTGGAATTGTCTTTCTTAGAAAATTTTTGGAGTGGTATTTCCTAACACAACTAAGGTTTTAGACAAGGAAATTAAATTTTCTCGATTTTCTGCAGTATTAATTTATGATTCTATTTGGTGGAATGAATTGATACACATCTGTAACATTTAATTTTTAGTCTATTTAGTAAAATCAATTGATGCATATCTAAAACATTTAATTGTTGTCATTTTTTCTTTATTCAAGTATCAGTGTCTTCATGTTATCTTTCGTTTTTCCAAAGTATTAATTACTGCATTAAAATTTTCAGTATAGTTTGAAATATCGGGAAAGTGAAATTATGGATTACCTTGCACGTATATTATGTGACACGGATAAAATGCAGGTAAATATGTCAGTAAATTTGTACGAAGTTTAATTTTTTTTTCTTATCGCAGAGAATGAGAATTTTACTATTTCTGTGCATGAATTCTTTTCAAAGTTTACCTTTCAACATATTTCTAGAAAAATAATTTTCGTAAAATTTTGTGAATGAGAGTTAAACAGAACCCTAATCGAACACTTCAGCAAACCTTGATATTACTGGTTCCAGTAAACTTATTACAACATTTTAATTTTTTTTTTTTTTAAGTTGTAATCTTGCAATGGATGCTTATTACTGCTGATTGTTAGTCTATTTTTGAAAATAAAACAGCATCCGTCAAAGCAGCAAATCAATTAGCGCATGAATTAAAAACAGCTGATTAGAGAGCTAGTATTGTAAGCCTATTTCAGGCTTTAATAGGTCTTAGGTTATCTCCTACATATACTTTGTGCAGACAAAAAAACTCATTGATTGTACTGAATATACAACATTTCTTGTATTCTGTTATCAAATTTTTCGAATAATTAATACGTATGTTGGGGGAATTGTCATTGCTATAACACTTTCAAGCATAAATGATATGAAAAGTGTTACTTATCATTATTTGCGACATGAATAGTCGAAAAAAATTTTGAAATTTTTTAAATATTTTTGTTGATTTTTTTTCTCATATTTTGCAGGGGATGAATATAGGTTATTCTATTTCAGGTATTTGATTATTCGCTGAATAGCACCGTTCCACATACTACGAATTGTACCCAATCATCAGTTCTTGTCCTTATTCCATTAATATTTCTTTTATTATTTAGTCCTCTCATTCTCTATGACCTCAAAAAAAGTCGGAATCCTCCGTTAGCGCTTTATTCACCGACAGTAGCTCGCATAGTAAGTTTAATTTCTTTTTTTTTTATTATTTAAAAAACTAGCATTAAGGCTCATCTAAACAAACCTATTACCTAACCATAAGTTCAAACTTAATTTGACAGCCATTCTTTTGTATCACTGTTGTCATCAATAAGCATTCATGTAGGCTGAATGTCTGTGATGTGTAGATTTTTTGCTATAAATTGTCTTAACGAATATCATATCATTTAAAAGATTCAAACATTTTTTAATTTTATCCTGGAGTTTTTTCATTTATGAAACTATTTAAATTTGTGGTGCTGAAATTGAAATTTTCATAAAATTGCTGGGAAACTAAAATCTCTTTGTTCCTATTATATGAAAATGGTAATCTAAAAATGAACTTTAAGCTGAAGAAGTTTTACTGATGAAATTTTAGATTCTTTGTTTCTTGCTGGTAGTGAATCGTTTAATTGCGACAGCTGCCAATGTATTAACATGGCTTCGGACACCGTTAACGTATCAACCGTATAGCATTACGTCATGTTGCTGGCAAACAACAACCTATTGTATATGTCTGTTGTTACTGATTGCTTATCGTAATCGTGGCTTAGTTACTTCCGGTGTTTTATTCAATTTCTGGCTTATTGTTGCGATATGCGCTTTTCCAGAACTAAGGCGTCGGGCTGCTTTTATCGAAGATTCTATTGGGATTCAGGTTAGGCAATGTATATGGTAGTGGAAAATTAAGAGACATTTCTACTTTACTAATTCAGTTTTGGCCGTTGAATTTTTTCGAAATTAAAAACATTTTTCTTTGCTCTTTTTCAATGAAATCTTGTTCTTTTACATGTTTTAGGATGAACGTCAAGTTTCGGTTCAATATATATTATATATAATTTACTATGCCTTCATCGTATTCGAAGTTTTCTTATCATGTTTTGCTGACAAACCAAGATATTGGATGAAAGATGTAGGGTTATTTGAAACGTTTTATCTCAATTCTTTTCTAGAAAGAACCGACCTAGGATTCCCAAATTTGGATATATTTTCGAAAAGGAATTAGTATTTTGAACTACTATTACAGGCAAGGCTTTGTCCAGAAGACAGCTGTTCTTACCTGAATAAAATAACCTTCAACTGGTTTCATAGCTTAGCGGCACGTGGCTACCGTAGACCATTAGAAGTTAATGATTTGTGGAGACTACGATTACATGAAGAAAGTGAAAATTTGGCAAAAAAATTCAAGCATCATTGGGTACCAGCTGTTAATGGTATGTTCGGTATTTCCTTTTTTTGTACTTTTCTTGAACTGTTGTAATTGTTGATTAATAAATTTCAATTTTTGAAAAGACTAGGAAAGGCAGTGAATTGCATCCATGCTGCCATGTGTTGCATTTTGTAAACAGTGACATTTTTTTCAAAGATAAAATTCACGCGTATTCGCACAATTATTGAGTTGGCATTTCCCAATGATATAGATATGACATAGATATTTACTGTAAACTGATGTCAACTTTACTGTTATCCTCACTGGCAGGTAGCATTAAATGTTCTGGAAGTGAATTATTAGGGATCTTTTTTTGTTCTTTTTTTTTAAATTGGATTTAATCAAAATTAAATTTCAGCATACTATAAAAAGAAAAGAGCAGCGGAAAAAGCAACTTCACTTAAGGTTTTTGCTTTTCAGTGTTATTTTCTAGAAATTTTTGCTTATTCTGCTATCTACTTCATAATTAATTTTCTTATATTGGTTTTAGAAGCTTGGCCCAAAGGCACAACCGTCGCTGTTGTGGGCGCTCGCAAAAACATACCGCTGGACCATTTTGGCTGGAGCTGCGATGAAATTTGTATTTGATTTGTTAAACTTCGTTAGCCCACAACTCCTCAGGTCCACTTGTTTTTGCAGTTTTTACATTTTTACAACTAAGCTCGAAATCGGATCAGTTCTTTACGAAATTTAATGTACACTACAACATTTGATACTGCTGTTTTCTTAAATGCATTTTAAGATACACTTTTTGCTGTATCACACGCTAGCGGAAAGCATTTGATTATTCCCCATTTATGAATTGAGCCAGATTTAATTATGTCTACTCATATTTTTCAGTGAAGGAAATTTTCGTTCATATATATAGATTTATGTCCATTCAAACCATTTGTTATTTATAGTGCTTTGATCACATTTATCGAAGACCTAAAACAACCATTCTGGATGGGTATAGCCATATCATTTGCCATGTTCCTTGTTGCTCTTGTTCAGTCAATGGTTAGTCAGCTGTTCTTAGTGTTTTTGTGTGAACTATTCTGCGTATGACACATATCACAGGACAACCATTAGAAAACTGAAAAAAATCCCTGTCTGAATTATAACCTACAATAATTTGCAGATTCTGCATCAATACTTTCACAGAATGTTCATGCTAGGAATGGATGTGCGTTCCGTGCTGACAAATGCTGTATATGTAAAGGTATCTTGTAGCTTGCTTTCAGTGTGTTTGATTTTATGATTAATTTATTTGGAATTATAGGAGGAAATCAAGTTTCTTGCTGGGTTTTAATTGATTTTCAAGAGATTGGAAATACTTAAATAAGTTTCGAACGAAAGTTCGTTATTTCATCATAGTCTTTATTACAGGCATTAATGTTATCTAATACAGCTCGAAAAAACCGCACTGTTGGCGAAATTGTAAATTTGATGTCAGTGGATATCCAACGTTTCCAAGACATAGCCAGTTTTATTATGCTTTTCTGGTCTGCACCATTTCAGGTAACCTAAAAGAATTTTATACTGGTCTCAAGGTAAATGCCATAATTATATGTGCGGAATAAAAATCTTAATTTTACTAAATTAAAAAAGACACGAGTACTCTTAGTTTATTTTATCACTGCATTTGATGCTACTGAGTAATTGCTGTGTAGACTATTTTTTTTCTTTTAAGATATTACTGGCAATTTACTTCTTATGGCGATTACTTGGTGTTGCGGTTATTGCCGGTCTTACCGTACTTTTCGCTACAATCCCTTTGACTTCATATATTTCTTTACGAATGAAAAGCTGCCAGGTAATAGTTCTGGAATTCGCAAAATCTAAACTTTCAAACAGTTTTGTATGCTGAGAAAGATGGGTAGTTTGTCTAAAACTTTTTTGTTGAATGTTTTCTGTTAATGCCAATTTTGTATTTTAAAATACCATGTTCTTTATTTCATACTTTAAAAAGATTCCTTACCAATCTTTAATAATGTCGAAAATGTCGCATGCAAGTAAATTTCAGGGTAAACAAATGAAGTTAAAGGATGAACGTTTGAAATTAGTATCAGAAATTTTAAATGGTATTCGAATAATCAAATTCTATGCTTGGGAAAAAAGCATGCAAAAACTGGTTTGTTTGCATCATTTACAATTTTCTTTCTTTCGAACTTGTTCGAAAGTTTATGCAGTTAACTTCATTTTCTGGGTATTCTCCAGGTGTTAGAAATTCGCGAGAAAGAGATAGCGGTATTACGCGAAATAGCACTTTATAATGCTGCAATATCGTTGACTTGGTCGTGTGCACCATTTCTTGTTGCTGTCGTCACTTTCGGCTTGTATGTGAAAATTGACCCACAGCTTAATCAACTTACACCTCAGGTTCCTTAAATATGCATTTTGTTACGTGTAAGAAGCTGGACATGCTATGCAGTTTATGGTAAAAGTTGATTAAAAGTTGAAGCTGTGAACATATATGTTTATTTTAGTAAGAGTAACTGTTAGTAGAGGCCTTCTAGATGACTAACTTGGGATGAACTTGGTCCGGGTAAATGAGCTAAATTAATTATTTCAAAAATAATGAACTAAGATACATGGAAGGATAGTGTGACGAATGGAGTGAACTGTTATTTCTGTCTTAAGATCACTTTACAAACTAATAATTCTTTGGTTCAAACTTTTCAACTTTATAGTCCACATCTCCCCAAATAAAAGGCTTAAATTTTGGTAATAGACAGGTAATCAAAGTCAGGTAGTTGGAAAAGAAGTTAGGTAGATTTTTATTTGTCATATAAATTAAAATTTCATTCTTTTACACATGTCATCAATACTTACCATTTAATTGCTTTGTAGGTAACATTTGTTGGCCTTTCGCTATTCAATCTGATACGGTTTCCGATGACTATCTTTCCGTTGATATTCAGTCAAGGAACGCAGTGCTCGGTTAGCAATGCCAGATTGAAGTCATTTTTATCCGATGATGAAATTCAACCATCTATGATAAATTGCTGCTCTTCAGAGGGTTAGAAGTTGTATTGTAGACAATTGGCGTGGTTTAGAAAATACTTCGAGATTCAAAGTTTTCAGTAATTCCAAACCGACAATGTCGGTTTCTGTCTTTGTTCCTTGTTTCAGTTTCTTAATCTGGACTAAAAAATCTTTTCCAAAACATTTTAGCTCGATTAGCTTTTAACGAAACGAACTAGAAAGCTAACAAGTTGCGTGTACCTTCTTGTTTTTATGGAACAATCGCTTGCTGCTTTTTAGATTGTGCTTTAGCGATACAGAAGGGTAATTTTTCTTGGGATATTAATAAAGTGACATTGAAGAATATCAGTTTGAATGTAAAAAAAGGAGAACTTGTTGCTGTTGTTGGGAAAGTAGGCAGTGGTAAAAGTAGCTTGCTGTCTGCTATTCTGGGTATGTTTTGGTTTTATTTTGTTCATTTTATAGAATTTTCACTTACTTTGTTTTGTCTTTATTTTGCTCCTAGCATGTGAAAGAGATTTAATCTAATATATAAAATTTCATATATTTCTGCAGAAGTTTAGGTGAAATGGATAAATTGGACGGCCGTATGGATATTTTTGGATCAGTCGCTTATGCCCCACAGCAACCATGGATCCAGAATCTGTCTTTGATGGATAACATATTGTTTGGTACACTTCTTGATCCGAAGCGTTATGAGACAGTACTTGATGCGTGTGCACTAAAACCAGATCTCGCAACATTGCCAGCCGGGGATCAGACTGAGATTGGTGAAAAGGTTGCATCTTGATATGCAGCACATAATCATTAATTTGTTGTTAAATTGGTCTATATGCCAAAATTCAGGCAAAAAATATCGAATGAAATGAATTTTATTCATTTCATTTTTAGGGTATTAATTTGAGTGGTGGTCAGAAGCACCGTGTAAGTCTAGCACGTGCTGTATACTCCGATTCAGATATTGTTCTTCTGGATGATCCGCTTTCAGCTGTTGATGCTCACGTTGGGCGACACATATTTAATCATGTGATCTGTTCGTTTCCTCCCTTTCCGTAGACCCCTCATCTAATATGTCATATAATTATACAAAATTTAATCATACATAGATATATCAAGATACAAGGGTTTCCAGAACACCACTGAAATCATTTAGAGAATAAATGAAAAGGAAAAATTTGCTAAACTTCATACACAATCAGAAATTAGTCCATTAAGCATCGCAAACTGGTTTATTGGCCAAGAAAACGCGTATTTTGGTCACACATGGATTACATTATTTGAAGTATTGTGATCGAATTGTCGTCATGGATGGTAAGAATTTTCTTAGTTTAGTATGTTGATTTCCTTCATATTTCACTCGTTATTCTGTAAAGTTGTCCGATCAAGAAAAGTTCTAGAAAGTAATATTGATTTCCAAATCTACACTAAAATTGATATTCATAGATGGTAAAATTACGGAAATGGGCACATTCCAAGAATTAGTTCAGGCGCAGAAACATTTCGCAGAATTTTTGGAAGAATTTCTTGTGAATGAAGTTAAACAACGTAGACAGTCACAGAATGAAAAGGATTGTAAGTTTCGTGTTAACTTTTACTGCAAAATGTAGTAATGGGGTTTATTTTTCCTTCTTAAGCTTCAGTTTCAGCTGGGGCTTCGAAATTTCGGTGTGTAATTGGCAAGTGAGTGACTTTTGAAAAATGTATCACGCCCATTCGTCTTATAAAAAAAATGGATTTTGTTAAGTGCCAATATATTTTTCGTATCGTTAAATGGGTTGTTCTATGGAAATAGTTTACACACTGATGCTATCATCCTTTTTAGGAAGGCTGGTGCTAAATCTTGCTGGTATATCTTTGTTCCACCATGCATATACATTATTTTCAATAGGTTTTCAGTAGAAGTGGACGAGTTATTGAAGGATTTGCAAGTTTTGAATCCAGAACAAAGAAAACGCTTGGAAAGTTTGAGCATTACAGGACAACATACGGATAGTACTTCAGCAACTGCATCACCCATGGAGCAAATACCGTCACAAGACAACATCCTAGTCGAACATCAGATTGATGTAATTTTATGGTTTCACAACATATGATGCTTCAGATGTTGTGAAACGTTTAGTACTCATTGAAGATCGCTAACATTATAAAGGATTTCTTCAAGTTTCAATAGAAAAAAAGACAATTTTTCAGTAATACGATATCGATAATATAGATTTACTGGTAGTAAAATTCGTTTAGGACATTACCAGCGAACAAATTATTACACGGAAAGGGATCAGTGGTAATTCTGCAAAAAGAGAGAGTGGGAGAGTGGATGGTATTCCATTGTCTACAGTATCTAATAAAACAATTGTATCGAACAGTGATGAACGGTCCAAATTAATTGAAAAAGAAGGCGTCGAAGTTGGGAAGGTCTCTGAATATCTTTGTCTAAATTGGACTAGAGATGGAAATATCTTCGAAGAGCGCTATGTCATCATATCTGTACCTGAATTATACGATTTACATAGTGGATCGTTCCATAGCATGTGTATTAGAAATGGTTCCATGTCTTTATCTGTTAATTAAATCATATTCTAGAATTAAAGAAATAAAGTTTGCAAATTAAATATTTGTTACAGGTGAAATTTGCAGTATATCTTTTGTATCTCCAAGCTATTGGTTATGGCACAACAGCTTTCTTCGTTACCATTTATATATTTTCATCTGTGCTCGGTGTTTCATCGAATTTATGGTTAGCCAACTGGTCTGATCATGCCAAAAAAAGGAATATCACGAAAGTTGGTGATGACACAAATTGGCGTTTAGTTGTTTATGCAACACTTGGCTTGGGACAGGGTAAGTTATTTCAGGAAATGTAAAAATATTTTCAGGTTTTCCTTATTTTCCTGACTTTTTCCATTCCTTTATCTTTTTTTTCACTTTTTCAAAAATATTTATAAAATCTCAAAAGTCGTCAAATATTTATTTACTTTCCTAAAAATGAAATTGTTTTTTTACCTAACCTATTTTTTTAAACTTTTTCCTTTCTAATCATTTTTATTAGCCGCTATGGTTTGTATTGGTTCAATTACAATGGCGTACGGAATGGTTTTCGCAAGTCGGAAATTACACGAAGGAATACTCCGAAATATTTTGCATTTACCAATGGCCTTCTTCGATGTAACACCACTGGGACGTATTGTGAACCGTTTTGGGAAGGTATTTTTTTTTTAAGCTATAGTAAGATTTTACTAGCAGATTTTCAAATTTATGATGATAGTGTTTTCATTTGAAATGAGAGTGAAGTTCACGTTTAGATTTAATTATGCTACGAAGTGTGCTGAAAATGATGGCTTACAGATATAAATTATAAATTCATGCTATCTGTGGTACCCATGCGACGGAGGCAAAATTGAGTTATATAGCTTTATTTCTTGACTTGGCAGCATTGTTTATGAATTTTAAACGCCTTTATTTTCCAGGCCGTAGTTCCAATATTTTTTAGGGCACTTGTTGTTAGAAGGTATTTATTATTATTATGGAGAGAAAAGTTTTCTGCCTTTAATACCATGGAAAATTTCCCTCATATATTTGTACATCGGAAGCTGTATCCGACTTTCTCCTCTTTATTATTTGTTTTAATAAAATTCTTTGAACTTATGCATTGTTCATGTTATGGATATATCATAACATAATCGTTTGGGAATCTTTAAACTAGTGACTGATAAAGAATGTCACTGTTCCTTTCATTTTTTATGTCAGTGGACCTATCATTTTAACTTCAGCTTTCTAAGATATATCGTCCTCCATAACAAACTGCATTTGTCGATTGTTCGAGGAGTAATGAAAAAAAAAAAAAAAAAAAAGGAGCATTGCTAAACTTATGGATGACTTCCAGATTTTTATCACCACTTTAATAATTCTTTCTTTAAATGTCTTCAGTAGTTTTGGGTTCTCATCATTTAAGCTTCTTTCAATTTCCCCATTACGGTATGAAACGCTACTTAATAGCATGCCTCCGTTTAAGGCATTGTTACCTGGTCCATTTTGATAATCAAGTTTGAAGTTCAGTTTCCCTTCTTAAGTTCATATTAAGTTTGCTCTTCTTTGATAATTTCGCATTGAGTTTCATTTACTTTTTTTTTTTCGATAACTCTTTAATAAGTTCTCATCGTGGTCTTTTTTATGTTTCTTCTTGTTGCTTCACTTTATAGGCTAGAGTTATAATTGGAAATATGGCAGTTGTCTTTTATTTATTTATTTTTTTTAATGTCAAAGCTATAGGCAAATCATTCGAAGGATCATCAGTTTCCCTTAGGGGTCGGAAAATATATTTAGATCTTTTCGTGCATACAGTGAATGCTTTTGTGATGGGTCTAGAATTAAATTCCGCTGTCAGCAGTAATTTCTGATTTGTTATTCAGTTTCTTGCTGAGACATAAGTCGGACTATGAAATTTAACTCTTTCAACTGGTATCTATGGTCTAACAGGAGGAAAAAAGAGCTCCTATTAACAGATCTAACCACCCGTTATATTAATCTTTTTCCCATCATTTTGCTGGGAGGATTGTACTTGCTTATGTGCGCCATCCATTGTCTCTACCTTTTATATGGAATTGCATTTTCACGCCAGAATTTATGAATAATTTAGAAATATTTCACATTAAAATAGTATAATTTCTTAGATTTTTGCTGATTGCACAGTTAATTAGAAACACGTATGAGACTTTAAATTTAATTTATTCTCTTTAGTTGTTTGTAACTTCTCTCGCTCCATATTATATAGATCTCCATATCTGACTTTTATCGCAGTCAAGTAGTGGAAATCAATATTAAGGCTAATTACTGTCAGGGCATAATGATCTTAAAGAATGTAATAGCTCATAAATTATTTTATTTCCAGTAAAAAACAACTCATCGTTTTTCTGGCTAGATGAAATTTGTTGATTTTGATATTTGAATATTACTGTGTTTTTTTTTTACAATAAGGGATATTTAGGTGCCATATTTAAGATTTTCATTTTTAATCCGTTATAATCCTGTAAATTTAACGAGTTCAAATTTGAAATTTTTCTTGGAAATGTAAAAATTCAGTTCTGTAGATTGGGTAACCATTAATCAGATAAAAAGGGAAAATTGCAGGATATAGAAATAGTGGATACATTATTGCCGCATTCATCTCATTCATTCATATCAACAGTACTTGTTGTTTTAATGACAACGGCTGTAATCCTGTACGCTACACCGATGTATTCAATCGTCATGCCTTTTCTTGCTGCTATTTATTTTCTTGTCCTGGTATGCTTCATCAAAAAAAAAGAAAAAAGAAATTTATGTTTATAAAGAGAGGAAAGTGTTCCGTTGCAAGACGTTGAGACGAGGGAATGTTGTAAAACAATAAAATTTCATTATAATAATTTTTAGTAGTATTATTTAGAAGATTGATTTAGAACTAAATCCTTCAAAAATTGCTCTCTCTTTTCCTGTTTCAGTTTAGCATCTCTTTGTGATTATGTTTTATGTCGTTTGATTCATAATAGTAATTATTTGCATGCATTCTTTGGTAAAAGCATGATAGTGTGCTTTCTTTTTTTTTTCATTTACATTTTTGNTTTTTTTTTTTTTTTCATTTACATTTTTGGGAAGAAAAAAATTTAGTTTGGCAAATGTGCTATATGAGGAAATGTAATCCTCATTTAAAACTTTTACCCAGCACCAGAAAGAGTTTATATTTACTGATCACATCAATGGTATAGATTTGCATAAGTTTTGCAAACCATCATTTTTGGATTACTGTTTATTAGTTTTCAATTTTTTAAATTTAATGATGAAGTTGTTATTTTCTATCGAGATTTATTCTGGATCGCATTCCTTACACATTTTCCGCAATAAATGTGATATCACTCGAATTTTTTATGTTATCATCATGATTATGCTCGGGAATGAGGATGGAGCCGCACCTCACTGGGGTGTGGTCGTTTTAGCAAAGAATTTCATTGTGAAAGTATTCTGGATTGTTTTGACATTTGTTTTTGTCCAAATAGCACGGCTAATTTCCTGGTATCATCATCGTATTAATAAATTATTCTGTGAATTTGTTAAGGGTTCACAAGTTCGCACGGTTTGCATGTTTGCAGGATATGCAAGATCTCGATCAACGTTTACCGTCATCACTGATCACCCTTATTGGATGTATTGTTACCACTTTTATTATTATGATTGTGCCGATACTTATGACGCCGCAAATTATTTTTCCCTTCGCTATTATTTTGTTCCTAAATTTTATGTTAATGGTAATTTTTCAACCGATACCGCATGAAAGATGGTTGTATCTGATTTCATTCCAAATTAGTTTTATTTCCTATGGTGTAGGATGTTATTGTTATATTGCTTATTTTGTTGTATGATTCTTTGAGTATTTGCTAATTTACTTCCCATCACTTTAATCAAAAAAATAATAATAATAATCACGCTTTGCAGAAATTCCTTTCCTAGAAAGAAACTGATTTTACCAATCTCTTTGTCAGTTTTACCTTTTCGCTCCAACTTTCGCTTATAACTAGTCTATTAATTTCTGTAGCTATCTATTGGAATATCTTCATGCCAAATTTTGACTTTTTTTTTGTGAAAATTTTTCTTTGCACATTCTGAAAAACGTTCATAACATTCATAGAATACATGTCAAATATTAACAAGCAACGATATTTCGTTAAGATTACAAAAGGTTCCTTTGTTGCCAGTCATTACTTACCTTTGCTTTCGTTTGTCCTTTTGTCTTAGTTGTTGCGAAGCTAGGAGTTCAAAATGTTGCTGCATATTTATCCAAGGAAATATTTCGAAATTGTTCGACTTTTGCTTATTCTCTTGTTACTAATTCCAGAATATTAAATTAATTAATCAATTTATTTTTCCGTTTTACTCACCGCTTCAAATTTGTTTGTTTTGACGTGGAGTTTGTCGCACGCTTAGTTTTATTTAATCTGCTTAAAAATAGTATCCTTTTGAACCTGGAAAGAGATGAATGCTATCCTGGATATACCAACGAGAAATTTGAAAATGTTTTTTCTGTCCGATTGGTGCCGTTTGTTTATATCTATGTAGTAGCCACTTGCATGCTATGGTTTTGTTCCAACTCCTTCCTCTCCTGTAATATATGTCCAATTAAGTCCAAAAATTAGGGAATGGAGTATTTCGTTTGAAAATTTCTGTCATTAAAAAAAGGGCATTTTTATAGCAGTCATTTTGTTCAGGGTAAATAATTTTCAGAGATTTTATATTTCAACGTCACGACAGTTGAAACGACTTGAATCTGCCGCTCGATCTCCTATTTATTCGCATTTTCAAGTTAGTTAGTTCTGTATTCGTTGTAAAGTTATCGAAATGACTGATGCTAAAAAAAAAATATGAAGGAGCGTAAGGAAGTAATCTTACTGCATGTTTGTAATTTTTGAAGAACAAATATTTTTCTCACTGCTTTTTGAACCTGGTCTTATTTTTGGCTCCTAAAGCCTTTATATCAAATTTCAGGAATCTATCCAAGGCTTTGCCTCGATCAGAGCTTATCGATGTATGGATCGTTTTGTCCATGAATCTCAAGATCGTCTTGACAAGAATATTGTTATACAATATCATTCACTGGTTGCTAACAGGTGTGAAAAGAATCCCAGTTAGCTCGTTAGTAGTAAAGCGCACTTGTATTGGTGATATTAAGTAGGAATTGACAACATGTAAATTAAGGTTGTGATTCGGATTTCAGATGGTTAGCAGTACGTCTGGAACTTGTTGGTAATCTTATTGTATTCTGTTCTGCTTTATTCTCAGTATTCTATCGAGAAAGTGGTTCAGTGACAGCTGGTTTGGTTGGATTATCTGTTGCATATGCTCTCAGTGTACTGGTTTTGATCAATTTTGAATTTATTCACTTTTTCTTTTCAGAATTTTTTTACTAATATTATGTGTCGTGTTCACGACGGGTCATTTAATTGTCCCAGTAGGCTTCATTTGTGTTGGTAAATTTTACAACTATCCCAATAGATATCATGTTATTTCTTAACTTGATAAAGGAAGAAATAATAGGTTAAAAGTCTTTACTAAGGAAGAATTTTACAAATTTCTGCGATTTCGAATATTTTCATGCAGTCTAGATATTTTTTTTAGATAACCCAAACTCTAAACTGGGCCGTACGTATGGCAAGCGAATTAGAAACTAATGTTGTTGCTGTTGAACGTCTCATGGAATATACTGATTTACCGACTGAGGTGAGGAAGTCTTCGCGTAACTTTTATAGTTATAGATGTCCTTCCAACAGAACCAGCATCATTTAGCATTCACAATAGCTTCCTGGGAGCTTCGAAATTTGCTGGAAGATAGGGACTGTATTTATGGAAGGAAATATAATATTGAAACCTTAGCACTTGGTTTTTCTTTTCTTATGGAAAAATGATTTCGAAGCTAATTTTGTTCGCACATAATAAATCTTGCAGGGTTTAGCGAGTGAAAACTTAGCGCATATGCCCCCACGAGATTGGCCAAGTAAAGGAGAGATTGTTTTCGAGAAATTAAAGATACGATATCGTGAAAATTTGGGATTAGTTTTAAAAGGAATTAGTGCAACAATTCATCCAGCTGAAAAAGTTGGAATTGTTGGCAGAACTGGTGCAGGTGAAATGCTGAATTTATAGTTTACTGCATACTCTCCTTTTAAAAGGGCATGTAATGTTTTGTACTCTGTGGCTCTAAATCCTCTTTTCACGAGTTTTGCAGTTGCAAATAAATGAAAATTTTTGAATCCAGAATTGCAGTTAAGCGTATTTTTTGTCTACTTTGAACGGAATCAAAGCATGAAATAAAGGTGGAAAGTAATCCAGCAATTATAATAAAGTTAAGTGTTTCGCTTCAGGTAAAAGTTCTCTCACACTTGCCTTGTTTCGTATTGTTGAAGCAGATTCTGGTCGAATATTAATTGATGGTGAAGATATCTCGAAAATTTCTCTGGATGATCTTCGTTCAAAGTTAACAATTGTTCCACAGGTGTCGTTTTTTGACACTGATTGAATTTTGTCTTAAATCACCAGCAATAATTGCTGATTGATTGCTATATTGATGTATACTTTCATTCCCTTATGAATACAACGGGAATTTCCATGTGCTAATTGCGTTGAATGAAGGATCCTATTGTATTTTGTGGAACGTTACGTATGAATCTGGATCCGTTCGGTCGTTTTGATGATGCTTTATTATGGAATGCACTGCGGACCGCACATCTGGATTCATTGGTCCATTCACTTCCCGACAAACTGGAATATAAATTAAATGAAGGTGGTGAAAATATTAGGTAAGGAAGAGGCATGTTTCAAAATATATATTGCTACTAGATTGTCAAGTTGATATAAAATATAAGCAACACGTGCTTAAAGGCATAAATTTCTAAGAATGCTTAATTTTCAATTTTTGGAAAAGTTGCAGTTGCACAACGCGGAAATTCGATCATATTGCCTATTACAGATGCAGTTATCTCTCTCCACGTACACCAGAAAAATTACAACTTTTTATACTTAGAAAAAGTAATGGAAAGATGCCTCTAGATATGGACTCAACATTTAAAAATAAGTAGAGATTTTATAGTTAATAAATGCTTTCATGACAATGTATTGTATTGATGAACATAATGCGCCGAAGGACAACTGCTTTTGTTTTAGTGTTGGGCAAAGACAACTGCTTTGTTTGGCTCGAGCAGTATTACGAAAGAGTCAGATTTTGATTCTGGATGAAGCAGCAGCATCTGTTGATATGGAAACAGATGCGTTAATCCAAAAAACGATTCGTGAACAATTCTCCCACTGCACGGTGCTTACAATTGCGCATCGTTTACATACAGTATTGGATAGTGATAGGTTGGCTTTATTTTGATAATTTCAATCAAGAATAATTATCTTTAGTACTAATTGAAATAAATTGAACCTTCGTAATATCTAGCCTGGTTTTTCCTTTTTTTTCTTAATTTCAGGGTTCTAGTTCTTGAAAATGGTTGTATTCATGAATTCGACACACCGAAAAATTTATTGGGTGATCCAGATTCACTGTTCTATGCAATGGCTAAGGAATCTGGAATATTATCAGCCAAATAACAAATCTTCACAATATTCTGTTCCATTTTGCCTTTCAAAGTGCTAGATCTCAGATTGCTAAAACTACATTTGTTGATCATACAAACGAACTATCTTGTCCATCTACTTCTATATTTCACGAAAATGGATTCAGGCATTTCCAATAATGAAATTTGTATTTCAAAAGAATTGAAATCTTACGCATTACCCAATCTTTCTGAGTTCGTCCTGTAGTTCTGGATAATGAGATGGTTTCCTAATGTAAACTATTATTTTAACTTTCAAATTATAAGTTATTTTCGCCAGTTTCATTGCTTTTTGTTCATGTATCATTATTCCTGTCGCCGAACACTATGTTCCGTATGATGTGACTAGTGATTTGTTTCTCTGCTTGTCGTAGCTATATTGATGAGATAATCTGGAATATTTGCAATACATCTTAATATTTCCCCTTACTTAGAGACAGGTGGGTAAGTGTATTTGCATTTTCGATTAATATGTAAAATAATAGATAGATATCTGACATTCGGTTTGGTGTTTTTGGAAGGTACTATTGGTGGAAAAGCGATAGAAGTGGTTAGTTATGGGGAGAAGTGGTGGAATTCGAGCAAAAAGGAAGGGCCAATATTATGGAAGTATAAGAAATGAACTACTACTATACGAGTAAAAAAAATTTTTTTTGGTAAATCCTGTATGCTCACTGCTGATTGCTTTACTGCTTAGCCATTTTACAAAAAAAGTTTCTTTTTGTGCTTCTCTGCTATATTATAGTAATTGAACGATCAATTAATTTCTAGTTAAATACTTAACTCCCTAGGAGTAATGTTTCTATAGTATTATTACATCTATGGGTGATACAGAACAGTGACAAATAATCTCACATAGGCCAGGATGTAATTATTTTAATAAATAAAGTAATGAATGAAAACTGAATGATGATGGACAATGCATGGGGGGAGGGGGAGGGGGGGGTGGGGGGGGGGGAAAAAAAAAGTCACATTGTTTTAAGGCTCCCCATCTTTTCTAGTTTTGTAATCACATATCATGTTCCATGCCATTCTCTGGCACTAAAAGGTTTCGAAAACAACACAGCATAAAGCTAGGCTGTTTTGTTTCATTGGCCACTAGAATCGCAATGGTTCATTAATCAGCTGGAGTTGATATATGATTTTGAAGTTGATAAATGAAGTGGGTTTTTGCAATGCAATATTAGCTAACAATTTTGGAACCAAGAGTAACAACAATATTTTCATGGAATTAAATTGCATAATAAGAAAATGCACAATCTGATTACGTACGATAGACAGAGGAATAATAACATGATGGCGGACCGGGTAAAGTGATGCGAGGCAAATACTGTTAATGTTATCAATGTTAGCTTGTAAATTTATCGGTCTTTGATGATGATTTGCCATTTGGAATAGTTTGTTAGATCAGAAAAAAAAAAAAAAAAAAGACAGTTGTTCCGCAATGATAACGTTTGAAATATGCAAGGACTGTTAGAACACTCTGAACTTGTCGTACGGTCGACTGTCACTTATATCATCAGTGGTACAAATATTTTTTGATAACTTCCTACACGATATGGACCTTTGAATGTCTCGCCTACCATATATTAAATGTGCTGAAAACAAAGTATCATTCAAAAATTGGATGTTGAAAATTAAGTGATTATTGAATCTTACAGTACTGCTGTCGATTTGTTTCACTCATATATTTCTATTTTATTCTTCTTTTCTTTTTTCTTTTTTTTTTTTTTTCTTTATAGAGCAGCAACAATCTTGTAAACCGTTTCTTTTTCTTTTCTTAAAAACCAGCTAAAATAAAAAAGAAACAAGAAGCTATTAATTATCGAAGCCATTAGTAGAATTTCATAAATTCCACATTTAGCAACAGTTTTAAATGGAAAATTATTAAAAGAACAGAGAATGAGGGAGGCTAAGCAAATTTGGAATGCAATAATATTTGCTTATAATGGATCTTTTACTTTTATGGAATGCTGTTTATTTAATTGCTAATAATAAATCTAATTTCAAATCTATTACTCGAAAAAAAAAAAAAGGTTACAATTTATGCTGGAACTACGTAACCATGTTTGTTAGTTTTCACAACTAAAAATTTAAAAACTTTTCTTGATCTGAAATAAAAAAAAAAAACGAAACTATTTGTTTTTATTAATTGTAAATTACCATTTTTTAGTGAGCAAGAATTTGTAATGTAATACTGTATCTAATGAAGTCTTTGTTATTTTATTTTTGACCTCCACTGGTTCAAAATCGTCGAAATATGTTCGTTCCTTCCTGAATAAATTTAATGCTGAGTTAGAGAGACCATCAATTATATCAGTAATTTCAAAGAATCTCATGGAAGAACCTCACTTTCATTTTATTTAAAATGTTAGAAAAAAATGAATGAAGTTTCAGGTTAAACAGTGATGGACCAAAATCACTTTCTAGCCGGAAAACTCAAATTAGCAATAATAATGATTTTAGCTTATCTTGTTGCTTCTGCAATTTTGCAATGGCTCTGTATATTACACTACCGATTATTAACACCATCAAAAGGTTTCTATGACAGCCAGTTTAAAGATGTTGCAAGAGTTTTTAGGTAAATTACTTTTAAGTTTGATTTTTTCCCATTGCAAATCTCTTTACAAAAGTTAGCTTTAATACTTTCCTTGTCACCTTCCATTTACTTTTCACTTAGTATGCTGCAAAAAATTGCTCGTAGAATATGATTAAATTTTGCAGCTGAGTAGAATGAAAATTAAAATCTGTAAAAAAATGAATAGGTGAAAGAATAAAAATGAGAAATGATTAAATTTTGAAAGCCAGTTTACCTGTTAGTGATTGTAACATTTTAGGGAGAACTTCGAAAAGGGTTTCGAAAGAGAAGGTGCACATTTAACGGTTATTCAAAATGGAAAAGTGGTTGTAAATATATGGAATGGTTATTCGGATTCAGAATCACTTCGTGAATGGACTCAAAGCACCAGAACAGTTCTTTTTTCAACTACAAAAGTACTTGAACGTTAAATGAATTGATTTTGGAAGTTAGAAAATGTTCTGAAGCTATAAGGTTCAGATTTAAATTTTAATCACTTCAAACAATACTCATTAAATATTGTCGCCACTGATATCACGGCGATGTACCTTGGACGTGGTAAATTTATTAGTAAGAATACCAGCATAACAAAACAAGTTTCATATCAGCATAACAAGTTTCAGTTGTTTATTTAAAACTTCGATTGTTTTTTATTGCATTTCTCTTTAATTTAAGTGGAAACTCTTTACTTTTTTTTTTTTGAATGGTGGAAGCTTTATGCATGAGTTGAAAATATGTCTAAATTTCAATTAGTATTTGAATTTGAAGAAAGGTTTTATTTGAAAATATACCTTACATCGCAACATTATTAGTCTGTTCAACTTTCAACTTTTATCATTTTCGGGGAAATTTTAGTTAATTCATAAATTACAGGCAATCGCGGCGCTTTGCTTAGCGATGCAAATTGATCGAGGTCGTCTCTCATATGACGATTTAGTGGTGAAATACTGGCCAGAATATGGACAATATGGGAAGCATATCACTACAGTTGAGGATATTCTGACCCATAAAGTCAGCTTTTCAGCCTAAAATTTCTTTAGAATTTCCTGAAAATTAAAAATTCTGGAACAAAAAAATTTTTTTCAGCATTTTCAATAATTTTAACATTTTTATTCTCTTTGCTTTAAAATGTTTTCATTTGTCCGACTGAATGGTTCTGAGATGGATCAAAAAATTGTACAGGCTGGGATTCCATATCTTGAAAATCTTACGGTAGCAGATGTGACAAACGAGGAACGAATTATGAAGAAACTGGAGGAAGCCAAGCCCCTCTGGAAGCCAGGCACTGCTACTGGGTTATCTTTCAAATCTTTGAAATATTGAATAAATCAAGTGGTTACGAATGATTGATGACAGAGCACTTGAGAAAATTAAGAAATCTCAAATTTCTAAATCACTGGACTGTATAATTAAAAGTTTTTAGTTTTTTGGTAATGGAAGCGTATCTGGATTCTGAATTGATCTGACTATAAATGATCACTTTTCCTCGGCTATTTGTTTCTTTTTTCCGGAAATTTCTCGAATTGGTGATTTTGTTCATAAGTTTTAGGTATCATGCTGTGACATTTGGTTGGTTAGTTGATGGTATTTTTCGCAAAGTGGAAGAGAAAGGTCGCAGTATTAAAACATTTCTTCAGGAAGAAATAGCAGATAAATATGGTAATACTTCAACAAAATGTAGATTTGAAATTATTCATCAAGAAATCTCTCTACATTTGTTTAATTTAGCATCAAATCATACTTTATTGTATCAATTTACACGAAAGATTTTGAGGTATTGATGCCACTATTGGTTTGGCAAATCGAGAATTCAAGAATTTAGCTAGAATAACTCAACCTGGATTATTGGAATACGCTCGAGATGTGCTATTAGATCTAAGAATGATTATTATGTTGGCAATGATGTACGCGCAGCCGTCAAATTCCATAGCGACAAAAATTCGAATTCATCCTTTCTGGCTTCCTTTGAATTTTGTAAGAATTTATTTGCATGGAACATCTAAAAGCTTCCCAACAATTTTGCGATTTCATTAATTATCCGGTCAATTTTTCTCGTCCTTAAAATCTTTTTAATCAAAATTAGTTTTTAAAATTTCTAGGACACAGTGGCACTGAACGATCCAAACATTATTGAACTGAATATGGCAGGAATAACAGGTGTCAGTAATGCATACAATCTAGCTAAGTTATTTTCATTGGCAATTGACGGGACATTATTAAGCAACCAAACACTTGCGCAAATAACTCAACCAACTATAACAAACTGGCATATGGAACGAGTTTTCCTGTATCCAGTAGTCAAAGGTCACGGCTTCTTCTTCGAAAATCATCCTTTCAAGGTAGTAAACAATTCTTTCGTGATAAATATGAAAAATGAAGCAGGCAAAATTTGTGAATTGTTTGGTCCATTATAGTATAAATAATATACGGTACAAGTGACAACAAAACTTTTATAAAAAAGTGTTATGAAAAAACGTTAACATTCTGATCGTAACTATCGTCATTTTGCCACTTTTTATTCTGGTCTAAAGAAATATGATTTCGTAGGCACTGATTACCTTTCTAATTTTTGATCTTTGAAGACTGCAAATTCTCAGTCACCTTTTAATTCTTGGATACACCTGAGAAAGTTTAAATTTAGCATTTAATTAACTAAACAATGCAGATGTTGTGGTTTAATGTTACACTACAGCAGAGTTACTTGTTTGGGCACCCAGGATATGGCTGCCAGGCATTGAACATCGATATCGACAAGAAACTTGTCATTGCTTACGTATCAAATGGTCTTAAAACGGCAAGTGGAGAAATGTGCAGAACATATCAATCAATACTTCGATCTCTCTACCGATCATTATGAAAAGCAACATTTCTGTACATATTTTTTGTTTCTAAACTTTAATTCAGTACCTAAGCCAAACTAATTTTTGTGACTGCCAATATTATATGAGAATATCGTAACAGAGAACTCCTTTTTAAGACTATTCAAATATGATAACCTTTCACGAAGTTAGACCCTTCCCATTGATGAATATGCCAATCACACTTTGTAATGACTCATTTAAAAAAGCAATTAGGAGAATTAAAATCTATGGTCTAACTCCTAATGAGACATAAGAAAATATTTACTGAAACTATTTTCTGCCGTTGTTTATAACAGAAAACAAAATAGCTGTAATATACTTGCATTGAAAATTGATGCTCACTATTTTACGAGCATCATCGTACAGGAAGCTGTGTTAAATCAAAATGTCCTTGTATCCAAACTGCAGTTAACAAATTCCTCACGAAATATAACTTATTTCGTTGTTATATTTTAATAATACTATGCATCTCTTAGCAACGATGTGGAAATGCAAATTTCATTTATGGAAACATTATCACCTTCAAATCCTACAATGGATAAAATTTATAGAGTGGAGCTTAGGTAAAAATTATCTTACGGCGTCTTTCTCCAGCCATAGGCACCTTATTACGCTCAACAACTGAATCGAAAAACTTTGACAGAATGATTCGGTTCGTAGACCCTGGTGAGATCGGACGCCGGCAATTTAAAGAGATTCGATCATATCCTGTCTGTAAAGAAAAATTAATCACACAACTAGTTTTGTTTCAGAGCAGCATATAAGTAATTGTATAATATTTAAAAAGTGCAAAATTACCCGACTTTGATCAAGCATAAGTTTTGCTATTATAAATTTAACAGCACTAAAGTCAAACCTGTTTCGCTCTTTCAGGCGCTAAGTCAGATTTACAACCAACAACCAGCGTTGGTATCGGTGTATTTTCAATATTGTTTAACAAGTCGCGTGAACCCTGTGAGGATAAAAATGGTGAATTTACGGAAGGTGAAGATGAAGTAACACTATGAAGTAACGCAATCCACTGTGAGAGATTTGATTCACTTTTCTTATTACTTAGATCGTGCACTAATATAGCACCTGTAGCTCCTGAAACAAAACCTAATTCTTTTTATGCATTCTCCGTTTTACCGGCATCTGTCGGAATATGCAGAAGAGATTGCAAGAAACACCAGAATGAAACTCGAAATGGAAGGAAAGTAAATTATTTCTTCGCTTCTAACTCATTCATTTGATCGAAATTTCAAACCAAAGTCACAGATAAGAACAAGAAGGAATTAGGAATCCTGAAGATAAAATCCTACAAATAATTTTGCTTATCAAAAAGAAAGATGAACGAAACATGGAAGTATTTCCAAACTTAACATGAACCTTCAAGAAAATTAACGGATGCTTTTTGATGAACTGTGGTACCACCTACATCCCAAAGTTCGATATATTCCGTTTGTTCTTCAGAACTTCCAGCACGATACTGGTGAGCAATTACGGAAATAGCACAACCGACTGTACTGCTAGGGATTGCATCGTGTCTGAGTACAAGTAATTATTAATTCAGTTTTCTTCCCTTGAAGTACGAAATAAAATCTATTTATCGTTAACCCATCAAAAATTAGGATGTAATGAAAGCTTTAAAAAAAATCGAGAAAACCTGTGTTGAATATACCAAGAATAAATTCCCTCCAGATCTTCTTACTGTTTCCTAACTGTTTTTATTCTTGCAAAAATTGTGGCAGAAAGTAAGAAATAAGAAGTTTCAGTAAGAAATGCATCCTGTTTCTTTGTTTGAAGAATATTATAATGTTAAAAACTTATCGATAAGTGTATGCACCACACCCTTACGAGGTTAGGTATGACGACTAAATTTGTCATTGTATATTTTTTGAAATGTATTTAATGTATCCTACTTTTTGTTCTAAATAAATATTTGTGAAATAGGTGCATGCAATATATGAATTCCACAACACAGTATGATCAGTATTACGTCCAATCTGTTTTTAACAATAAGTTGTTTGATTCATAAAGTTTATTAAATGATGCTGTCATTACAATAATTATTGGAAAACGCCGACGAATCATTTCGTCTGTATCATGCATCATGAAAAATCTAATAAAATAATGGCAACCTGTTGCAAAGAACGTTGACAAACGAACTTTTGCCAACACCACTACTTCCAAGAACAACAACTTTGTGCCAGTTCAATCCCGATTGACCTCCAGACATAACGAACAATTTGGACATTCAAAATAAGCAGAATTTATAATACGATCAATATCTGTTTTCTCAAGAATAAATTCACCGCCGCAACTAAAAAATGTGGTTATCAAGTTGAAGATCATAAATGATTAAAACGATCATCAAAATTAGTCTTTGAATATCTTAGTAATGATGAACAGCACCAATACAAATATATCTGGCATTAAAAATTTAATATAATTTAACAAATCGAAATTTTCAGGAGAAATCTACATGCACCTAAAAGCTACCAGAATGAAACTTCAAAAAGTAAAAAAAGATGGGAAAATGAATTGATCTAGTAAATATCTTATTAGATTGATACGAACTGAAGCTGCTGGGAAGGCAAAAGCACCTAAAACCACCTGCAAAACTCTTCAATTCGTTCAACAGTACTATCGATGACAATTTGGTGTCCAATAACGCCCTGATGCTCACGTAATATTTGTTCTCTTAACCAAATATTATAGTCTCGACGCGTATTCTCGTCCCTGTGGAAAAGAAGGTGAAGGAAAGCAAATTATTACACACAAATGAATTAAACTTGTCGAATAGAAATAATAAAACAATCCTTCATGCTGCTCAACCTTACACCACCAACCTACATGACGAAAAATGAAGAAATCAAATCACAAGACCAACTTTAAAATAGACCAGGCTTTCGTTACTAGAAGTAAATCCTCGCCGGAACCACCCTTATCTGGATGATTTGCACGCAGTTCACGGAAATAGGCTTCCTTTAGCTCGCCGTATGACGCTTTCGGTGAACAACCTAACACATCGTAGCAATTTTTCATAATGATTTCAAATATTACGCATGTTCCTGCAAACACTATCTCATCTGATGCAATATTTCAACTTGCAGTGACTAATCATATTTTTCCTGCATCACAATGAACAGAAAAGCAATCAACAAGCAGATTACACTTTATAAGTCGAAAGCAATCCCACTTGAGGATATAGAGTATAAAAACTCAAGTGATGTAAAAGACCAAAATTATTTGGACGAGAAAACAAACAACACAGTATGAAAATTCATGACTTAACTGCTTGTAATTATCATATCGTATCCTCCTTGCAGAATATTTTATTAAAAGAAATGCAACTTGAAAAAAGTATGAAAAAAAATAATACAAGGAAAGTTTTTGGATTAATATATACATCAGAGAAAACATTCATAAACAAAGGCACCTTCGACTCCGCTATTTTAGGAACAAATTACTGACACATCTATATAATGCCACAATACACAAAGAAGTGGGAAAGAAAAAAGCTAGTCAATATCTATATCTACACTATGAGATCTTAAAAATAACATCACTGAATCGCAACTTCCAAAAAAAATATCGACATTGAGGATCTGCCCGAATCTAAACGCAATGAGAGATTCACTAGATGAAAGATTACATGGCTATATCTTGTAGTATTACATTGGCGTTTAACCCATGCTTTATATAAATAAGATGTTAATAACTCTATTTAATATTTTAATTTCAAAATGTATGGGTGGGAAATTATAACCGCACTATATAATATCATTAAACTCTAACCATGTCCGAAGAAATAGAAATCCTAAAGAAGAAAATTGTAAAGGCGAAATATTCTCCTAATCCACTTTTTACTTCCCCGAGTCCACCTAGTCCAATGCATAAAAGACCCTAAAAAAGAACTTAACACATAACATCAGTATATGTGGGTTTTTCAAATATAATTTAAAACAGAATTTTTCACTAGTCAGGACTTTCAATTGAACGGATCGGTACAACTGGGCGTAACGGAAATTTAATTGAACGATCCGATTGTAGACTCTGTTTCTCAAAATCTTCTGTTACATTCTGATGCTCAGATGAGGAACGAAATTTGTAGCTGACATTGGCATACTGTTTCAAGCATGGACAGGCTTCCAACAAAAATGCGCAAAATGGTGCACGCATCGCAAACCACCATGGATTACCTCCACGTGCACCAAATGACATTAAAACCAAACAAAGTAGTGCTAGATCCAACGGAGCACATACAATGATGAAAGCAATTTGGCTGATTGGTTCATCGTCTGACCATGACACTGCATCCAGTTTACCTGAAATTATAAATGTCCGAAATTAATTTATGCATCGACTTCTATTTTCGTTTTCGTAATTCCGCGATTTGATAAAATCCGGTTAAAAAGGAAAAAAGGCAATCTTTAATCTCCGAAATTATTCTCTCGATATATGCATACCAGTTAAAAGCAGAAGGAATACAAGAATTGGTATAACAAGCAAAGTATGACATAGAGCAGAGTAGAGATGCTGCCTCCTCTGGGACGCTAACATGTGAACCGATCGTGCCAGCACAACCGCCAGAACGAACGCATAAAGCACCTGTGATATAATGTTTACTGGTTCAGAGTAAACTTTTAAATAAATGCAATGATGAGCAAAATTGTATAACAATGAGAGAACAATAAGACGAATGACAAACAAACTTAAAAAGTATTTTTTCAAACTTTTCCCACAATGACATATAATGACATAAAAAAAGCGAACATTTCTTGCGCGAAAGAATTTTCCAGTGATTAAATGAACTTACTCCGACGACACTCAAAGACAGAACTACCCATAATGGAATGAAAACGATTGTCCAATGCCAATCCAGTATACCATCCAATTTGAATGCGACAAAAACAAACTGCACAATATTGATGGAAAAGAAAAGTTCCATCTGTAATTTGTATCTATCAATTAAAATGAATCTGACACCCTCACTTTTGTAAGGAAACTAAATATTCGTAAACTCTACAGAGCAAAAATACAACCTCGAACGATTTGTCGTTCCTGATTGCCCATATTGCAACAACAACAGAGAGTAAACTTAGGGCAAAGATGGGAACAAAAACAAGCAACCAAGGTAATTCGTCTACTGTTGCATTTGTTTGCAATTTATGACAACACAACACTCCAAATAACGTCAATAACCCATGCTCTCCAGCACACAGGATCATCCCATAAAAATCCGAACGAAGTGAACTCTCTGTCCTGCAATTTTCCAAGACCATATTTTCACGGATTCAACTCATATATCAAAAATTTAATAAATCTGCTACAACATTCACGGCAAACATTTAAAGATATACGAAAGCCGTGAAAAAAGTTATTATATAAGTTAACTTTGGAATCAAAAATTAAAGGTTAATTTAATGTGTCGTGAGATGTAAGGAACTCACAATGATGGGGGAGAAATTGTGAAGGATATCGCTGCAACAATAGCTCCAAGGAAAACTATGAATTCGCAAATCCATAAAGGTAAAAAAACAAGTGCGTAATTAAGTTCAATTGTACCATCAAAACGCAAAGGAAGAAGTATAAAGAAGCACAATAAACAACTGTACAGGACGAATTTCCTATTAAAAAATTTAGATAACATTTATAATGGAATTCGATCATCAAGTCATGACCTTTCAGTGTCCGCTCAACTATTCGATGATTATGACGTCCCAGTAAGTGTTTGTTTAGATGTTAGTAATCAGAATAATTTTTCGGAGAAGAAACTACTCGTTTCCTGATCAAAAACGCAAAAAGCGAATATTGATCACAAAGCATCGGGAAGTGCATTTATTTATATCTCACCACATTTTATTAACTAATTGCTAATGCTGAAGAAGAAACTTACGGGGCGTTAAAGTCTCGAAAAAAACTTCGAAGACTCAGTTCCATTCCTAATTCTTCCATAGCATGTATCGCTGAAACAGGCTAACGTTCAGTACCAATAATGTTATATACATTGCACTGACTATCATTGGATCGATCACCATCTTTTGCAAAATAATACGCAAAATTCCTGGAAGAAAAGTTAACGAATAATTTATTTCGAAATAAAAAGGATGCGAAAAAAATAATCATCTCCAAATAACGAATTTGAAATAATTGAAACATATTACTATTTTCTCTCCCTCATCTAAAAACACCCCAGTGACCTATAATGGAATCTTTGATAAAAACTTCGCAATCAAAGAAAACACTGATATAGACTGATGAATTCTACAAAGCAGGCAAGGAATATCGAGGGCAATATCCAATGGCATATTATCATAGGCTGTAGAATTTAATATTGTAAAGGAAAAATGTTCGTAGACCGTAAATAATGAGGCAGGTGTATCACATACTTATTAGGTCTCAAAAAAAAAAAAAAAAAAAAAAAAAAGAAATCCAAATTCTCTCTGAAACCACAAGAGGGACCTTCCGATACGCAGTAGGATTTCTTCAGACTTAACAAACATCGTTACGTAATTGACGTATATAAAAGGCACGAATTCACGGCACGGGCAAGTGAAATTGCCGAACGCAGCGGTTCTGTCACGGGTGTTTGTCACGTTAGGTGCTGTTGCACAATGTTATCGGATGAGTTTGTTCAGAATCTCGAGTGATTTATATCCCGTACAATCTCTCACTTATATAGTTCTTAAATTCTTTTTTTGCTTCATTTTAATTTAATGTATATTTAATGTATACCAGAAGAAAAATGTCTTTTTGATTGATAAAAGCAGAAATATGTATACTTATATTTCAGAAACGCTATTAAACCTCTCATTCAACATATATAAGTTAATATGGGTTGAGGATACATGAATGTGGGAAATGTTGACATTGCCAACTCGACGAATCATTTTCTGGCTAAAAATAACAGTTATAATCACATGCTTGTCATTCATCCTCCTTTTTACCCATCTTTTTGATATTACTGAGAAACGACACTATCGGTTAGATTTTATTTTCATTGTTTATGGAGAGTTCAAAATTACAACTTCAGCAGTTTCAAATATTTCGGAAGTGAACAGAATTGGAATGAAGAGATTAGTTAACAACCGGTAGTTAGTCGTATTTAAACAAAACTTCTCATATTGACCCTTCATTGTTCCCGAATTTTAAAACAGCTCAAAATTTATTGGATGAGTTCGGTGAAAATTTCATGCATATCTATTAAACACACAAAGTAATAACCATAAATATCCTGTGCCATATAATTAATAAAGCAGTTAAATTAACTATGCTTGACCATAAATACAAACGATAAAAATCCTTTACCAAATAGTATCAAAAACAGAAAAGTTGAAAGTAATTTTATAATCATTTAATAATTATGAAAATGTATCTGTGCCTGTGAGTCTGTGCACAGGTCTACTAAGATTGAGCCATTTTCTTCATTATTTTTTATTTTTCAGATATCCAGCTCAACACATACCGCCATATCGTTGTCCACTGTCAAATAAAACGCTTACAGTCTATAAATACCATCGAGCAATTAGAAATAAGACAAACTTCCAAACAGATGGGAAAGTGTTGGTTTTTGTAGAAACGTTATATTCGAAGCTTGGGAAGCAAATAATTAGCATACTGGATGCGTTGAAGATACCTCATAAAGTTGAAACACTTGCAAAGAATTTACCGCTTCTAACAACCGCCAAACGTGGTCGTTTTTCGACTATTATTATTGAAAATTATTACAAATATTTAAATTTACCAACGTGGAATCGGCAACTTCTCGATAAATATTGTCGTGAATATGACGTTGGTATAATCTCATTTATTGGTAATCGACCTAATAGTTACATTAATGCAAAAGTAAAAGGTTCACAACTAACAATTCATACTCGACAACGTGCGACAAATCTTCGCTTCAGTGAACATTCTCGTGTTAATTTTATTGCCAAGGCAGGTGCCGTGTTACAAGCTCCGGAACCGGATAAGGATGACTGGATTCTGTTTGACACTGCCAAAGGTAAATAATATAATGGTCGTAATTTATGCTTCTAGATCTTTCAGGAGTATGAGTAACTGATATGCAGAAAATTGGATTAAGTGTGGTAGAAATAACCTAAATGGATTCTTTTCGTAAGTATAGAGCGTAACGTTATTTTAGGTTATGAAGGTATTGTACTGGTCGATGATATCTTTGGGGAAAAACGTGCTAGCGTCATATTAGACGACGGTTCTGAAGATGGCATCGAAAGGGTTTTGTTTGGGCATAATTTTACTCACTGGATCAATAAACTGGCTTTTATTGATTCATTAAGGTTTTAATTTACGAACATTTTTTTTTGTTAAACTATATTGTAATTTGCGTTAAAATGCAGAAATTTTTATAGAAAGAAGAAACGATCATTTCTGTCACGCATTTTTTGAATTTTTTTTTTTTGTAGATATATGCGGAAATCTTTGATGTGTGACGACTTAAAGCGATATATTCAAATCGACATTGATGACATATTTGTTGGTACAAGTGGAACGCGGATGACAAGGACAGATGTGGATGTCTTGCTGCAATCACAGTATCGATTACGTAGATATATTACAAATTTTACATATTCTCTGGGGTTCTCTGGTCATTATTTTCGGAATGGTGATTCCCTTGAGGACGAAGGTGACGAAAGGCTAATTGGTAAATTTTAAAAGTCCAACTTCAAAACATTTCGATTTGAAATATGAGATAAGAAACATGACAATTCTAGAAAATGGTAAACATTTTATTTGGTTCCCTCATATGTGGAAACATAATCATGCACACGAGCATAATCAGACATATTTAGAAGCTATCATGACTCAAAATAAACTTTTCGCACAGGTTTGCTTTCTGATTTTGGAAAAATTTTTCAAGTCTTTCTTATTTTTTAATGCATTTCTGAACATTTGAAAAATTCAAAATCAGTTTGAAATTATCGATGAGACTTGGTTCTTTGCTGATGCTATAAATTTAATTTTTAGGGTATGGGCTTGGATGTCAACTCGGGATACGCTGTTTCGCCACAGCATGCAGGGGTTTATCCTGTTCATGAAGCTTTGTATAATTCATGGCAGCTAATATGGAATATTACAGTGACATCAACGGAGGAATATCCTCATTTTCGACCGGCTTCACTACGTCGTGGCTTTATACATAGGAACATTTCGGTAGTTTTGTCGACATTGATAAGATTAACTACTGTGTAGTAACTACTGTATCATAACTTGCCGTTCAACCTGTGCATTTCTCACTCCGGAAATAATGGATGTAAATGCCTCTAAATTTATTGATAATTTGTTTAACACTTGATTTTTTTATTGTTAGTTTTTGTTTTTTAACTGTCAGTTTCTACACCGTAATTTTAGCATTAAGAAATAAAGTTCAGGTGCTTCCGCGACAAACTTGTGGTCTCTACACTCATACGTTATTTTTCCATTCATATCCTGATGGCTTTACGAAATTATTAAGCAACATTGAAGGCGGTGATTTATTTTTCACTATAGTGATTAATCCGGTGGGTATTAGTTTTCATATTTTGTTATTAATCACCACAGCAGCTCTTTAGGGTTAGGTTAGATATACCTTCTAATTAGTGTTATGAACGCATTTCTGATTAGTAATTCTCGAATGAAAAGAATTACAGTTATGGAAAAGCTAGAAGTTTCAGTTTTCTATATTTATGACACATCAACAAAACTATGCCAATGACCGTCTCGGTATTTTCGCTTTTGAGCGAGTGGTAAATTTTATTAAATGTTGGACAAATTTACATTTACATTGGATGGAACCTGTACGGATTGCTTCTGCTTACTTTACACGTTATGCTGCTGAAAGAGTTCCAGTATGGAGCGTAAGTTCCCATTCTTTATAATTAACTGGGATTTTTATATTCATGCTAACAAACCAGGAAATCTTTATGGAAATGAAATTAATTGATTAATTTAGTCCTTCACTTCTATTCCTCTCTTTTCTGCTTGTTTATCGTTTTTTTTTTCATGTGTTCTGCTTTACTGTTAATTTTTGAATAACTTTAACAATTTTAGAATCCTTGTGAGGATCCGCGTCATGCAAAGATTCTTCCACAAGCTTTTAATTGTTCGGGGTTACCACTTCCAAACATGCTGATTGTGGGACCGCAGAAAACCGGTTCAACTGCTCTTGCAACATTTCTTAACTTGCATCCAAACTTTTCTACTAATGATCCAATTCCTTCGTCGTTTGAAGAGTTACAGTTTTTTGGAGGGCCAAATTACGCGCGTGGATTGCATTGGTAAGTTTACACATTTCACTGCTGATTACTAAAATTCTTAATCAGCTATAACAGTATAAGAGCTGTTACAGGTATGTGGATCAGTTTCGTTCGAAAACTGACCATCTTATTGTTTTCGAGAAAAGTGCTACTTACTTTGATAATCCCGATGCCCCGCGTACATCCGCTGCTTTACTTCCAAAGGCGGAAATTGTTGTAAGTAACTAATGATTTTTTTTTTTCATCTCTTAATTAAACTAATTCTCTGCATGTATATTTTGAATCAAATTAATTTCTTGTTCAGGTTATCATTAATTTATTTTCCAGATTATTCTGTTGGATCCGGCAGTGCGTGCATATTCCTGGTATCAGCATATGCGTGCACATAATGATACAACAGCAATGACACATGAAATGGATGAAATTTTGGATGCTAACGCTTCATCGGTCATTTTACGACGCCTTAGAAACCGGTGTATTTCACCAGGAAGGTAATTTCCCTTCGAAAGAAATTTATCAGCTTCAATTTTGAATTAGTCGTAGAAAACTAAAAATTCAGTGGTATCATATAAAGAGAGAGATCTATCCTTTGATGTTTTGATTATTTGATTTTTTTTTGGGCTAAGTAGAAAAAATTTTGATATTATTAATTTTTGAATTCCAGATACATGCATCATTTGGAACATTGGCTGGATTATTATCCATCTACACAAATTCATTTAGTAGATGGTGAACAACTTCGTACGGATCCAGTGTATGTTGTCACCTCTTTAGTTGATACTCTTCATGCACCAAAATTCGCCTTCAATGATCTCATCAAATTTGACGATAGGAAAGGATTCTTTTGCACTTTTATTAATGGTACGAATTGAAATGTAAACGTTTGCTTTTTGAATTTCTTATTCTCAAAAATAAGACTTCGAAATTTAAAAAGGCACGAACAACAAATGCTTATCCACTTTTTATTTCAGTTACTTTTACAGGAACAAAAAAATGCCTTGGCACAGGTAAAGGACGCAAATATGAACCGCTGCAGGAGAAACTTCGGGAAAAACTAGATCTTATTTTCAGAGAAGATAATATTGCTTTGCACAAGCTTTTGCTGCGTTATGACTTGCCAGTCCCAAAATGGCTCCAAAATCAGCTATCTCGAACGAATTTCAATTGAATCCGAGAAAAATGAGGAGGAAGGAGTAAATTTTTTTTTTTTTTTTTTGAAATTTGCAGTTTTTATGGATTTAGGAAACTCCTATAGCGGTTGTTTTATCGAGAGCAGTAAAATGCAGGTTTTCATATACATAGACTATTTGTTAGCTTTCTGTAGTACCAGATTTAAAATGTCTTCATTAAAAACCATTCGATAGTTCAGTCCCTTAATCAGACTTCTTCCCCATACTATTTAGTTGTGCAGTGCTTTTGCCAATTTATATTTACATTATTCAAATCTTGATCATTAAGACTTTGTTTGATTACTGACCTTAATATTTTGTGCTTTTTTTTTATATGTTTGTGTAAAAATATGGGTTTTTCTTGAATCACTCAGAACCGGTGCATTTTAAAATGTTGTGATGTATTTTTAGCCGTTATCAAGCTGCCTTTCATTTGAGGTATTGTAAAGCATTCATTGTTAAGAATTTCAGTCTGACTTATTGAGTTTGCTCCTGCACTCAGTAAATTTCACTTTCGATCTGATATATAATTAGTGTTTGTGTGTGTGTGTTTTTTTTTTTTTTTTTTTTTTTTCAGTTGTATAAGGATCTTTATATTTGCAACGAATTTTGCCTTTAAAATGCAAAAACAAAGTATGATAAATATGGTCTCATGATATTGTCGAGTACAGAATTACCTTAATGTGATTGTTTTATGTTCTAGTGTGGTTTTTAAAAATTTGGGAAAATGATTCGTAAAGATTTTTTCCCATTATTAACTTGTATGTGTGTTCAGTAATATTCAGTAAGTAAATAACTTTATGAAGCTCACAGATCAACAGTATAAAATGATGTTTTGCAACACAAATAGAAGCGAGAGTAAAAAGTATAACAGAAAACCATTGATTCATTTAAGTAACAGATTTTGTAAAACGGTCCGCTGCACTTTAATTTTCTCAAGAGTGCGACGTACTCGTACCTAGGA
Source organism: Setaria digitata (assembly GCA_003640385.1). Classification (NCBI taxonomy): domain Eukaryota; kingdom Metazoa; phylum Nematoda; class Chromadorea; order Rhabditida; family Setariidae; genus Setaria; species Setaria digitata. The sequence goes on from RCAB01000119.1 coordinate 110,461, forward strand.
TTTCGAATGCTCTTCAATGATCACATGAGGATTGTTTACGAAGGTGCACCCACCATTTTATTTTTCTTGGCACAGTTGAATTCGTACTGACTGGGAAAAAGTGTATTGGTGATAGTCTAACGCAACCTAGCCACAATGCTCCAAAAATCGTCACCGCGCTCCTAGAGAGTTTGAATGGAGAAAACATGCTTCTCGACCCTTGTTTTCAAGTCCTTTGAGAACCGTCCTCATATTTTTTTTGTGTTAAATTCAATTATTATTTCACGAGTCGAAACCTTTGCTCAAACTTTTATTGTTAAACTTCGGAACATCACTGTTTATGTAATGATAGCACAGGTGAAATACGATTGTTACAGGTTTCTTCAGATGTTATGAAACAATGACAAATGCGAATCGATCACATTTGTTTGTGAAATAATTTCAAAATATTAGTAATAAATATTCGCTCAGCAGAGAGAACGACCATGTTTTATTTAGGAGAAAGCCGTGGTAAGCACTAAATGTTATTAACTTTAAATGAAAAAATGCCCTTTGGTCCCTGAAAAACTGCAAAAACTAAGCAGAACATGAAGGGAAACCCTGAATTTCACAAAACAATGGGATACATCCAGAAAATTTTAGCTTGTATCAGTTCGGGCAAGGACGGCTTCCGAGATGAGCCATCTGTCTGCTAATGTGCAAGAAAATAACTTTAAACATTTTAAAGCACAAATCACAATGTTATTCAATGCAGGGATGAGGCTTCGCACCTCAAAATTATATTTTTCTCGACCGGGCAGGCAAAGATGTCGAAAGAGAGACAATTGCAGCTGCACAAACAGCACCAATTTTCTGTGACCATAAAATTATCTAGTTTATCAAATTTCCCATTCAAAAATGAGTTATAAGAAGCCAAATGTCCAGAAAAATACATATTTTAGGACATATTTCATCCTATACTTGATGATGTTAGAGAAGAGAGTTAGAATCTAAATGAAGACAATGGATACATGTGAAAGACAGTGCACACGGTCACCAGCAATAACTCACATGTAAGCCTTAATAAACGGACTAACAAAAGTTTATCAGTTATCCAGTGTATCCAGCAAATCAATAATACGCTCCATGAAACGAACATGTGATTTCTTACCATCCTGAAATATAGGAACACATATCTACCGCTACCGTAATAAAAAAGCCCACAAAGGAGACTTAATTGAAACACGCAGTGCTCAGTTTTTTCCGAAAAGTTCAAAAATTCCAGAGAAATGTAAAATGAAAATGATTATGGACGGACCGTTAATTTGATAAATTCCAAAAAGCGCTGCAGCTGTTCAATTAATGCAACCAATTTTCCATCTTTCATTTCTGTTTTAACTATATTTACCGATTCCTGTAAAAAAAAAAAAAAAAAAAAAAAGAAAAAAGAGAAAAAAAAAGTGAATCATGTCACGATAAATTGCACGAAAATTAGGAAAAATCCAAGAGAGGAGCATACAAACCTCATTTTGCAACAATAAGCATCCAATCAAAAGTGCGAAATATGATGCTAATACTGAATCTTCCATATGTGAGCTGGCTTTATTCATGGCATTTTGCACAGCTTCAACCATTTCATCTTCCGACAATTCTGTTGGTAGTCGATGCAGCCGACCATTATCTGAGATTGAAGTCTAAGTTAATTTAATGAATTTCAATAACTTCACCTTCATTAAACAAATGAAGTGAACAGTTATAAATAAGATGATAGAGCTTATATTTCTCTTTCCAAATTTAAAAATAACCTTCTGTCTCCTCTTCATGATTAACACCATCGTCAGGAGTATCCTCAATTACAAGATCATTATCCAATTCTTCATCGATCGAACGAGCCAGGGATTCGTGGTAAACAAACAGCTAAATTTGTTGAAAGCCGTGAAAATGAATAAATGGAAATATTTTAATTTTAAACATACAGTGCACGACAACTACTATCCGTTAACTGGAAAATTTAAGGCATAGTTTTATAAAAGAAATCCGCTACAAAAATCTAACTGAAACATGGAGAATAACTTCACACGTAGGGCAGAGAAGAACAAAACTTACCTGACTGAGGGCCTTCAATGTTGGTTCTTGCTTCTCTGTTTTACTTTCGAGATCATAAACCGGAACTGTGAGTCCAATCAGCTTGCGTCTGTTGAAATTACAGCGTTCAAGCAAATTGACTAACAGACTGCACAACTGCAACAACAAAGATTTCCAGTTACAAAAAATTAGAATAGGAGAAAAAGAAACCACGGGAACAGCAAAAAAAAAAAAAGAAAAAAAAGAAAAAAGGAAAAAAAAACAATAAACAAACCAATACGATGAGGTCGAACTGTTTCTCCTTACGAACATATTTTGGTACCAAATAAGTAAAACAGGACGCGCAGAGTGAGAGGAAATCATTCATCTGACCGAGTTTTGTACTGCATAATTCTATAATAATCCAGTTGCCTCAAAACAAATGAAAACGAATGAAATGCATATTGAAGAAAGAAAGACATGCGATCGCAATCAGCATACCGTTCTCATATGATAAGCTCATTAATAATCCAACCATTCGATTCAAACATGTGATATTTTGATCCTTTAATTCATCGACTTCGTCACCAAGTCGTTCTACTGTACGAAACAACAAAGACATCAGCCTATAAGACAGGTGGTTTTATGGAAAAAGAAAAGAACAACAAACAAGCAAACAAACAAACAACTGAATCTATGAATCGGATATAGCGTTTCTCCAATTATATCACTTTTAAAACCCCGACAAATTTCAAACATTTGTTTCATATAAGTTCTGCATTGCCCACGTATTTCTTTCTTTCATCCCATCTCAAGAAAATTTAACTTCATCCTTTAAAAAAGTTTTGGTTTTACAGATACCTTCCGCATGATTGGATGAGGGCGCTCCCTCGATGGCTAATCAAATATGCTCCGTTCTTCTTATTGCAGACTGTTGCCTTCAAAACATGTTTTTTTTCATTCCAAATTTAAGAAAAGTATTGAAATAACAAGGAATTATCCCATTTTTCAGCACATTACTGTCCAAATGCAAAAACCAATCGGAAATTGAAAAAATCAGTATTAAAAATGTATTAAAGTAAACTCAAAAATAAAACGCGCCGATTCGAGTACTCTGAAGCATCGCTCAAGAACTTTCAGACATAGAAGCATATCCTCATCTGATATTTTCTCATGCAATAATCGTAATACTGTTTTGTCCACTGCAACAACAGGGGAAAATGAAGTTGATCAGAAAGAATTTACAAAAAGTGCTAAAAGTTCTCTGAAAAAAAATTGTGGAAGAGTCAACAGAAAAACCAATCTAATAAATCAGATGGAAGAAAAAAGTCAGGCACTTTATATACCACAATGATTTTTATGATATTTAATTTCTCCATCAGCTAACTTAATTAATAAAAGAAATAAGAAATGGGTAGCATAAAGTAGTACTTTTAAAAACGATCCACTGCAGAATACCCACATTCAGCAGCTCACTTTGCAAAGATTGCTCTCGATGTTTGCGTGCACAAATATAAACAAGTGATTCCAAAATGAGAAACGAAGGCTAAAACAAATATGATTAAAAATAGTGAATTTTCAATGCTGCGTAAAAGAAAGGAATAATCAATTAAGTAATGTTACCGAAAGAGTTTTTTCCGTAATATCGAACTGAACTTTTTTTGATTCTGTGTTTGCAAACGATTTTTCTAACCAATCTTTTAATACATCCATTACCTAGAACAATTGTCCAAATGTATTAAAAAAAAAAAAAAAAAAGAAAAAAAAGCAATGAAGATTGCAACGATGAGACACACAATTCAGAGGCAATAACATCAAGTGAAACACAAATGGCTCGCAAAACTCGCATTTATGTATGAGTCATTATTAACTCAATGAGTAAATAATTAAGGGCTCACCATTTTTGAATATTTCACGCATTCTTCATTCGGATTAGGGTGCTCCAATTTTAGCAGTTGACAGAACAAACGGAGAGCAGAGGCGTCAACGAATACAGAAGTAGTGTCACGGGATAACAAATAAACAACCACTGAAACGCAAAGTGCCAAACTCTGAAATGTAATAAAATGAAAACCAACAGTGACAAAAAAAAATCTAGAATCATTGCCATAAACAAGTTAATGTAAACATGTCTTACTCTGTAACGAATTCCTATCATATTTCGATGCGTGAAGTGATAAGATTCAAAAAAAGAAAAAAAAAATCTAGTGATTAAATTACGGGTGATTTTGGCGAATCCGGAATCGCTTTCAGTATTCGACTGATTAAATTGTTGGATCGGAAAAATCGCCGAAATTCGCTCGAAACGCATTTTTTTGCCAATGAAATCACACTGAATAGTAAAAAAATATAGAGGTGACAAATTACATTGGACGATTTAAAGCCGTTAACAGTATAACTCCTAAACCTCAACCTGCTGAAAGTAAAAAAGCATCAATTTATTGCGTACAAAGGAGCATACAAAATATCATTACCTCAAGCATTTCAGATTGTTCGAAGATGAAGGGTCCAGCAGAGTGCTTAAAATATATTTCACATCATCACTGAAATCGTCCTGTTCACCCGATTTTAAGCATTCATGTGCCTCCTTAACATCTCGAATCCAAACATGTTCTCGATCGACTTTCTTATTACGATCCATTATATCAGTACTTGCATTCGAAGTAACCGTAGCATCCTAAGCGTCAAGACACTTAAGCAAACAGAGAAAACTTGTTCGAAATTTTTGGATCTACCAAAGATGAAATTTGAATGGCAGATACGCAGTGACTTACAACGTATTTCAGTCACAATTATAAGGATAAATCATACTTCTGTTTTAGAAGTTATTAAACCCGTTTCTGTATTTTTTGAACGCAATCCAATACTATCATTATCATCCTCATCATCCAACATCCATCTGTGCTTGTATGTAGCTTTAACTCCCAATGGATACACTTTCTCCGAACTCCCTATTTTTTCTAAAATAAGCAAATATTTATTTTAGATAATATAGACAAGTAATATGTTATTTAATAATCCAAGATAGTCCTAACCTCTTCAGTCTACAAAATCAGCCTGTCAAGATGTATTATATACCATTCCGCAAATTTAAATATCACTGCATACTAAATCACTTCAACTGCAAAATTTCCGACATACCCACAATCACTTCTCACCTTGAGAATTTGCACATTTCTCTTCTGGTCTCGACCGTTTGGCTTGCGGGGGAATTTCATTAGTATCTCCAGCATCTTCATCTTCTTCGTCTTCTATTTCGAAGCAAAAAACATCACTGCGCTGCGGATAAGATTCAGGAGAATGGTGTTTAGAAAACCCTTTTTTCTGTCGAGTTACATCTGATTCAGAAAACTGCTTGGTAGGTGATGATGAATTGGGGGATTTGGCATCAGAAACTGTTGCATGTGTCGTGGAAACATCCAATGAAGAGGTCGACGAATGGTTATTTCCAAACTTATTGCCATTGCCTTCTTCATCGCTTTCATCAGACTAGAAATGCAAAGAAATTGAATCTGCTTTCTGAAAGAGGAAAAAGTGGCTAAACTAATTCATGAAAAACACATGATTACTCTGATAGTGAAATCATCACATACTACTGATCCGATATTATTCATTGTTATTGCCTAAATGTTTACCTGAGTTTATAACTTCGCTCTGTATTTAAAAAAAAGGGTTATTGAAAGCAGCTATACTTAAAATTTCCAGCCAATTTCTGGAATGATTGCATTCGGTGAAAAAAACGGTAAAAGAGAATGAAAATAACTGCAACGTTTACAGATAAATGAAACATATCAGTAAGTAAAGATGTGAGAAAATACAGAAATATACCTTTTCGAAATCTGGAATGCTGACTGTTGGTGAAAGAAATGAGCTACTTGATGGACTTGGTGTACTCACTTCACTAGGAGTTTGGTCCCGTTTCGGAGATGCAGGTTTTGATGGACTAGAAAAGAAAAAAAAATTTGAGCATATTACAGATGCTTTCCTTAAGTCGAGGTCTCTTATTACAGTTAATGTAGTCAGAAATCCTGCATCAAACCCAACAAATTTGAAGGATTATGATTTTTACTTTTCTTCCATATTACAATCATTCAACTCCGTGCGAATTCTAACTTCTTCAAAATATACCGACTTCCACCTACTCCCGAAAATCCCAAGGACGAAACCACAAGAAATATCCGTTTGTTATTCCTGTATATGTAGAAGGAACCCCCAAATACCAAGTATAAAAATGCAGGTACTAGCATTAAAATTAATAGAAACTTACGAATTCAACTCAGGAGATCTTGTAATTGAAGTAGACGGTCTCGGTCGATTGAATACAGAATCGAAAAGAGCAGCTGCTTTATCTTTTTTTTTCTCACCATAACGACGTATATATCTGCCATTAAAAGAACTCCACATCGTCAAGTGCTAACCAATCTGCAAAAATCAGTTTGTAAAACGAACCACAGAAAACCTAACAAAGAGGAAATCTCTTTCTGGCAAATGACTAATCATTAATTCCTAGCGAAACTCCAGTACTCCACCAGAGTTTTGCAACATCAAGGCCGTTGCTGATAACAATTAGTTTGATGAGCACTGTCATCGCTGCTCACACTTGACACCCTGTGACGAACAACAGCGATGTTATTATCACTTGTCGTTAGTCCAGATTTGTGTCCAATCCTATAACATTGGAGGATAATTTAACTCAATAACAACCTCAAAAAATCATAGCTTTTCTATTGCACTCGGACGTAATTATTCTTAAAGATACATAACTTTGATCCCGACTGAAGAAAAAAATCTGAACTCAAGGGTTTATTTCAAATAAAAATTAATCAAAATACATGGAAACCACTGATCAAGACGTTTAAAAACAAAAACAAAGTGGATGCATATGTAACTTTGAAGAGTGATGAATAACTATTTACTGGTTCGCTGGCTAACAGACAACAAAGGCTCCCAATAAAAAGAACATTTTCAACTTCGCAACATTTCCATCAGTTTTTCAGCGAAGTCTTTTCAAAGTGCAGCATATTATTTGAACAACTTTCACGCATGAAATGCCACGTTTAGCATGAGCCATGTTATAATTCAGCATTATGGTGGCATTCGCAAGCCACCGTCGAGACGTATCACTTCCCCGTTCAAATACCGATTCTCGATGATATGGCGTACCAATGCAGCAAATTCTTCTGGCTTTCCTAGCCTATTCGGGAGCGGAACCATATCCGCTAGAAAAGTTCGTACCTATAACGTGTCAGTTATGGTCACAAATCAATGCAAACCACGTAATTCTACAAAAGTAATAGTGTGGGCAGCTGTAACCTTTTCCGGAAGTCCACTCATCAATGGAGTGTCAAAAAGTCCTGGTGCAATCGTCATGAAGCGTATTCCATCCTCAGCATAATCACGGGCAAATGCAAGCGTTGCACTTACAATAGCTCCTTTAGAAGCTGCGTAAGCACTCTAAAACAAAAAACTGGGGGACTTCTGCACTAAATGCTTCTAATTAAGGAACGCATAAAATTAAGGTACATAAGATTGAAAGTTAAGAACATTCTTAGGAAGAATTATTAATAATCAAATGCACTAATATTTCTAATAAATGTGGTCAAAGAAATATCAAATAAATTAAATGTGCGGTATACAAGATATTGTACTGCATTATTCATCAGTTTTCCCTATTTTCTTGAAAACACAACTGGTATACCTGTCCTACTTGCCCATCGTAAGCTGCTATAGAGGCTGTATTGATGATCACACCACGAAAACCTAAGCTGTCCTTGCTCTTGTGCGAAAATGTTTCGAGAGCTTGCTGTATGACGTTGAATGTACCGAAAACGTTCACCTAAAGCTAGAATGGTCAAGAAAAGAAACGCTTTGGAAAAATCTTATAAGCTAATGCATGATCAAATATGAAACGCAATAATCATGTTATTACATCAAATGTTTTCCGAATCAGCTCCATATTGCAAGGCCTCTTTTTTTGCAAATTGTACAGCTTGAATGGATATGATACACCAGCACAATTCACAACAGCATCTAATTGACCAAACTTATCAGTCAGGGTGTGGAAAGCACCCGAAACTTCATCCGGAGATCTCACCTGAAAATCAAACTTCTTAACTACACTTCCCATTAATATTAGAAGAAACAGATATTTAGCTTTTTGAAAGTTCACTTATTTTACCTTTATCTGTTCTATCTTGAAGTTTGCAAGCTTAAGTGCACGCCTTTGTCTCGGAGTCGAAGATAGACCAGTATCTAGTTTGCCAAATGTATTTCAAAATTCATTTAACCTCATTACTCCCACTTTTTTATTTGAGGGATTCATATCAAAAATAAGTGAAATTTTACATCTGCTGCGGCAAACAAACAATTTTGCCCTATTTCCCTCGCCAATGCCTCACCCTTCGATTGCGGCAAATCCACAATGACCACTTTCGCCCCATGTTCGATAAGATGTCGAGCTGTTCCAGCTCCTAGGCCCGATGCAGCTCCAGTAACTAATGCTACGATGCCCTAGAAACAAAAAAGAAGGAAGAGGAGTAAAAAATACCCAAAAAATACTGTAATTAAAGATCTTGATACTGACTTAGACCAAAGGATTCCGGCAACTTATGCAGAAAAAATTATTGAATTCATACTTTTACAGAAGCCAAGCATGAGGCCATAATTCACACCACTCTTCCACGTTTCTAGAAGAAGCTGTCTTTCTGAAAATGAAATGAAACAGCTAAGTCCACTCGTATATTACTCGACATATCCTGCTACTCAATTTCCAAATCCGAATAAATTTAACACGGTCACGTATCTATAGCAAAGAAATATTTACATTTCATATATTCGAGCTACAACTCTAAGTGTCTACTACGGATTAATTCCAAGTCATGAAATTAGCAATGAAAAAATTCCTTGTCTCCCAGTGTGGCTAAGATTTAAACTACTTAGCAAAATATACCAAGAATAAATGATAAATCACTTTCAATTATGGAGTATGGAGGAACCTTTGAATACACTAAGACTTTGGAAGAAACGGTATTCGACATGCCCTCCCAGCACAAAACGGTTTTTATTGACAAATATATCGGTAAACCAACATCAATATCAATACATATGCCAAGTTTTCCTCCAGGTAAATTGCTCCATTCTACTAGCCCAATTTCATTTTACACACGTTTGTCTCAGAGATGAAAAATTTGGAATGATTAACGGACTCTACAAGTAGCACACATAATCATAGAAGCCATTCTGGAGAACTGTTCCAGCCTCTTATTTCAACATGTTAAGAGCACTATAGAGCCAAAAAAAAAAAGAAAAAAAAAACAAAAAACAAAAAACAAAAGAACCAGCAAAACCAACTTACTGAAGTCACAAGTCTAATCTAAAATAATCCACTAATTCAATAATGTGGATAAGGAACGATTGCGAGTTCCTCACCTGTACCCGCTAAAACAATTAGGAAGACAATAGAAAATACGGTAACGTAAGGACTCCTCTAGCTGAACGAAACAAAGTCTCCACAAAAATCTTTATAGCCTACAGGCCGACAAAATTTTACGGCTTCATATGCGGTCCGTCCATATCCCAGCCTTTTACAAGAAACCAATTCAGGTGAAAGAACACCACCGACATGCTCATAGCACCCAGTTTACTAAGACTGCAGCCGATCGATTATATTGCAATTATTGTCGCAACATCCCTCGTACTTTTCAAATTCACTCCATAAAAATCTTAAAAATTGCCACGAAACTCGATAACCACCGATCCATTTAAAATATACAGTAGAATTCTGGACATTAGACAAAGAAACAGTGCAGGACCCTTAGAACCATTAGCTTTATCAATTAATAACAACTTAGTTAAGAAACAAACGAGAAAAAAAAAACAACAATGGACACTAGCAGCACAAAAAATCACTACACGTAAATATACAAAAACATATATACCATGCGTATATAAATATATGGAAAAAAAATCCACACCGAGCAATAAAAATGGATATCGTGTCGTAATTTCATTAAGCACAAACATTGAGCCATTTAGTGAACACAATTATGGTGGCATCCTGAGAGCACCGTCCAAACGAATGACTTCACCATTCAAATAACTATTTTCAAGAATATGTAGCACAAGAGCAGCAAACTCTTCTGGTATGCCTAGTCGTGCAGGAAGTTGTACCATCCTTTCATATATTTCCAAATTCTACAAAATTAATTTATAATTCTTCGACATTCATTACGGCAGCATTATTTGGAAAAAAGGAAGAAAAAAAAAACGTAAAAAAAAAACGTAAAAAACATCAATCTTTACCAATTCATTCATGTGAGAAATTATTAAAGGCGTTCGGAAAATTCCTGGGGCAACTGTAACAAATCGAATACCATCCGCAGCATGATCTTTTGCTAAAGCCAACGCAACACTGTTCAAAGCACCAGATGACATAGCATCAAATCCCTAAAATTTTGCCACAAAAAGGATTATTACTTTGGTGAGAAAGATATGGATAATAAAAGACATATATACAAGTAATAAGCTAAGCTTGACTAAAACGAATTCATCCATCTGCAGAATTTAAAAACTTACTTGTCCAAACTGTGGTTCAAACGATGCGAACGACGACGTACTGACTATAACACCTCGGCATCCCGACTCATTTTTTTCATTTTGCATTATTAAGTCAAGAGCATGTCGAATAACGCTTAGTGTCCCCACAACATTGACCTTAAGAAATTAGTGAAACACAGCAAACACTTCGAAATGTTACCATTTACTTTATTTTGAATTACAGCAGTTCAAGCGGGGTATTTAAAATATTATATCATGCAAGAAATCCTCACTGCTAATACTTGTTTCAAATCTGACAATACTGCTGATTTCTGATCTGTGTTTAATTTATTGAAGCTGAAGGTTTTGCGATTAAAAGAGATGCCGGCACAGTTGACCACGGCGTCCAAATGCCCAAATTTATTCTTCACTTTCGATAGAGCATTTTTCACTTCCTCATCAACTGCTATCTTAAAATACATTGTAATTATTGGGGAAGACCAAATGAATAAAATAAGAACAAGTGATCTTTTAATAAAACAAAAATCTATTTATTCGAAAAAGAAAAAAGAAGCTAAAGTGAGATTTCTGATTAAAAGTGAATTACATTGGCCTGTACGTATAAACAGTTTTGATTCATTAATTTCGCCAGGAAGGAACCATTTGACATAGGAAGGTCCAACATAGCAACTTTGAAACCGTGCTTCAGCAAATGTTGAACTGTAATTTTACCCAAACCTGAAGCTCCACCAGTTACCAAAGCGACTGCCTCCTAAAACGAACATGAAATTGACATGAACGTTTAAAATCATAATGACTTGATAAACAACCTTAAATTATTTGGATTACAGTGTGCTATGACATCCCATGCCTCCAAAATAACATTTTACATTAAATGTCACAGCACCCTCAATCTACCGTAGTTTATAACGAAATCCCTACACACACAAAAAAAAAAAAAAAAAAAAAAAAGAGGCTAACTTATCGCTATTTTCGGAGAGAAATTATATCAGAAACAAAACGTCGTCTAGAATCATCATAAAGAATTAATCACATAAAAATTTGCGAAATGTGCGTTCTTTTCCTAATCAATTCCTGCTAAGCTCAACTGCCTTAATTTTAATATTCAGATATTTGATTATCCAAGACTAGAACTTTCTGAAGATCCGAACAAAGAGCTTAAATTTCAAAATCAAAAAACAGGATGAGTACCTTCATACTGATTCAATCCGCGTAATAAATATTAAAGCCCACGTACTGTCGTGCAATAAAGATTACATTTGTAAATCTGTAAAATTATGTAAATTTCAAAAAAAAAATCCTCTCGATTATTTAGTCTTCAAATATTTTCCAACAGTTATTACAACAACCTGCACTCTAGAAGTTGGTCTATCAGGTGATTTCAGGTAATACTCTATATGTATATAATATATACATATATATGCGGCACATAATTACCTGTATCTGTGATATAGGTAGTAGTACATATCAATTACAGTATTATGTAAGTAATATATAATAGTTTCATAGTATAGAGCACAAAGCATAAAACCAATTGCATCAACATATTCTCACCTTTATTCATATTCCGTTTCATGTTTCGTTGCGTTATGCTGGGATGCTACAACGTATTCCCGTAAGGTTGACAGTTAGAAACGGAACTGTTACGCGGAATTGAAGCATAGTTATCATAAGGGTTAGGATGAAGCAAATTTTGCGGTTTTTAAAAAGAAAAGAGAATAGTAAACTAGCAGACTGCAGTAATTTGCTAGTGATTAGGAACATCTGGAATAGTTACGCTTGATGATTGTCTGGTAATAAACAATTATTTTAGAAAAGTAATGACAATTATTATGACAGTTAGAGTTATACGAATGAACTTTGCTATTTCGTAAAGCCAGAAGTTAATTGCAAAGTTTTATCGTTCTATCTTTTTATGTCTCATTCGGTCATATTTAGTGTGGAGATAACTGAGCTCCCGCTATGAGGGATTTCGGGGTCATTTGTAAAGGAGAGTGTACTAGATGGCCACGGTTGTTTCCTTCTGAAGTAAAATTGCTTTCCTAGATGTATTGAATTGAAAAATCGGTACTAATGCATATGAGCTTTCTGATAGCCTGTGATATGAGTGTGTGTCAAGTTGTGACGAGATTGAAAGAATTAAATATTTTTAGAGCAATGACAACGCTATCAACTTGTGCACAAGACGGGAATGGAAGCTTGAATCCGATGTCATTCACGGATCAGCATGGAAATGTCGTATTGGAGCGATTGCGTTATCAGCGTGACACAGGACGCTTCTGTGATGTTTACATTGTGGTCAAAGATCGTCACTTTTGCGCACACCGAAATATCCTTGCGGCGTGCAGTCCATACTTCGACTCTATCTTGAGAAACTCGAAAGTTGTAAAAGAACAGGTCTGTTATATTGTTCCGAGTAATTTAAGCAATATCCTGCAATTTCTTGCTGGTTTTCATGTAAATTTTATGTGAAGAAGGGTTGAATTAATTAATGGTAGGAATTCATTAGTTGTAAAGAAAGCATTCTTCATTTATAGCTTAGGTGATGGAGATATCAGTACTGATTAAAAAATTGCAGTTTTTAAAAATGATATATTATTGCTACTACACTTAACCATTATCTTTATGGTTTGATGTTGCACAGAGTGGGCACTAAAGGTGTCATATGTTTCTTTTTTCTTTTCTTTTTAATTTGCTAATGTCACTATAGTTAATTACAGGTCACTGTGAACTGTCAGAATCCTGCAGTTTTTGAATTATTGCTCAATTATATGTACAGTGGAAGTGTTGTCATTGATCGCAGCAGTGTGACGGATTTGTTGAAACTGGCCAATAATTTTCTGGTCGGTTTATTTTTTGATTTTAGGACGAAATACTCTTTGGTGTGCAGTGTTCATTCACTATTTCTCAATCTTTTTCTGATTAAAAATTATTATTTGGTCTTAACTAATATCAAACGGAACTGAACGAAACTTGTCATTCCTTTGTTATTTTAGATAACACGAGTAAAAAACTATTGCGCTGAATATTTGGACCGTTATATGGATTCTGCAAATTGCTTATCGGTGAAAGAACTTGCTTTGAAATATAATTTACCTGCTCTTTTGAAAAGTGCATGTGATTTCTTCGATGTTAACATCAACAGGTGCTTACTGGAAAGTACGGATATCGTTGAATTTTCGTTAGCTCAGTTGAATGCGTTGTTATCTGAGCCAAAATATGCCAATTCGATTTCGCCAGATGTCCATTTGAAGCAAGTTGCATTTCATTTTAAAACATTATAATTAATGAAATTGATGAGCTTCAAATTTCAATTAATTTCTGTTAGCAGTTTTCTGTCTTTTGAATCTCTTTTATATACTGACTTCTTAAATTTTATGTGTTTTTATATCCTTTAATTTAGGCTAATAGTTCACTGGATTGGGCATAATCCAGCACAGCGTGATTCTCTTTTCAAAGATATGTTAGCCGCATGTTCATTTGCATCGGTACAGTCCGCTACTTTGGAATATTTGCTGGATTATTCATCTTTTCTTATCAATTCCCAAGCAGCACGTTACACACTAATGCAAAAGATGTATGATTATACTGCTACATTTGTGCTTGACTCACTATTTTTAATATATAAAAATAATATAAAATATAAAAACTTTTCGTAGCCAGACAGCTGGCTCGAATAAAAAATACCCTTATGTCTCATTCTTATTCCCGGCTTTATGTACAAATGCAGTGCCCTTTATGTGGAATCACTACTGGCAACAATCGTTTAATATTTCTCATGTCTCTATTGTTTACTTTCAAAGGTTCGAACATTCAATGCCAATGGCTAAATACCAGGCACAGTATCGAACTCTTACCGCTCAATTTGGTAGTGAAAGAACAATTTTTTACAATGATGCCCACTTGACATTTGGCAGTAGTTCACAACCCCAATCGCAACCTCATGGCATTTCACAGGGAGAGAGTGGTTTCGTGAAGTATGAAATTATGGTTTTTGAAATGCATTTCATTTAAAGTTGCATCACTTGTCCATAATTACTGTTTTTATAATGTAAACTCGAGTTTTCTGTTCCGCAAAATCCTTCAAATAGTAGGGGCTTAATTATATTTAAGGAAGAATGAAACCCAAACATCCTAACGAACGAATGAATTTCCTTTTTTTTGATAATTGTTTAGAAATGCCAATTACAGCGTTAAGTCGGAAAGTGGGAACTCGCAAAGTGGAAGAATTGGCGATGAAGTTCGAGAAGTAGATAGCAACAAAGTGCGAGGGCAACCAGATTATAATGAGGAAACAGGGCAACCTCCCGTAATTGGTGCTTCAACGACGCAGGAAGTGGTAATCTCCATTATTTCTTTTTTTTTTTTTTTCTTTTTTAGTGTGTACTGTGTTTCAAACACTACAGTTGAGACGATTGCCTTGTCAAAATTTTGTTAGAAAATTTGGTAATAATGTGCCTCTTTGTATTATTACGTGAATTCTCCAATTCAGATGGAGTATCAAAACATTTATTCCAGCATTGATTTTCATAAAACCAAATGAATTTATGGGACATAAAACAAACTTTAAAAGTTTATAAGGCGATTTTCGTGATTATATTTGTTACTTCTTGGAATGTAGAATATGAATTTTGTTTACGGCGAGAAAAATTTGTTGTTACAAAACTAATAAGTTTTAAGGTTGGCTTTCAGTTGAATCCTACAGAAGCAAATGATGGTTCTCGTCCTGCTTTGAAACTGAAAATTCATTTGAATTCGATGAATATTTTGAATCGTAAGAACCGTCTCTTAGGTTCATTTTATTTTATTTTCTTTCTTTTTTTCTTTTATTCAAATCACTTTATGAGGGAGCAAAAAATCATATTCCTGAAGACTAGTTCTATTCCTTTTTTATCGAATTTTTATAAACATTTGTATGCTGGAATTAATAGATCAAAAGCATTATCCTTTTTTTTCTGCAGCTGCTGCGGGTCGTCACAAATTATATCGAAAATCAATAACTGCGGCAAATCAGGTGTTGGCAAAACGACGAGGTAGACCGCCGAAAAATAAAGGCTTTGTTCGCTCTGAAGCTTTGAAATCGTTTGAGTCCCCAGCAGGTGAAGAATTATTTCCAGACAGCGGGGTTGACATTAATGAGCAGGTAGGTTTTCATATATCAAACCAAATATCCCTAGGAGCTTTTTCTTTGTCTTTTCTCGAAAAGAATAAAGGTGTATAGTTATTTACCTGCTCTAAATTTAAATAAACTAAAAACTTCCCTAACTTGATATCCTCTCAGGTTATATTTGATGAAGCGGATGAAGTTGATCCGTGTTCACAGCAAAACGAATCCGATAGTGAACGAAATGGTGAAGCAAGCGGTACAGCTGTTGAAAAGCTTTTCAAATGCGATTACTGCGCGTATAAAAGTTCAACTGCGGTTCTTCTCAAACATCACATTGTACGAGCGCACACCCGAAATATTGCCTACGTTTGTTCCCTTTGCGTGTATGAGTGCCGTTGGAATCGCGATTACTATGAGCATATGAAAACACATTTTCCGGTATTCGCCTAAGTTATTTGATCTAGAATGGCTTTTTTTTTATTTGCAATTTTCCGATGAATCGAAAAATAATGTGTATACATTCTATATTTACTTATGGTAAAGTAAGAGAGATTTCAGTTGAAGGAGCTGTTTAAACTACTGGTTATACACTGTTTAGGAGAAACTTTTCTGATAATTTAAGGGTCCGCCCTTCCAGTGCGATATATGTCAGTACGGCAATGAATGCATCCAAAGTTTGCTATCGCATCGCTTGACACACTGTAGGTTGCTGTGGATTCACTTATTATTTACAGAAATTAGCCGGCTCTTTCAGCCTTCTTACAATCGCATCACTTGACACTTTCTTGAAATATCCTGCTCTTACAATAAGCGTTAGCTATAAATTTCATCAATGCTTACGCTAAAGAAACTAGCTGATCTTACTAAATCGTTTATGTTGGTTTTTGCAACTATTTTGTTTCAGCCGATGAACGACCATTTAAATGTACATTATGTGAATACAAAAGTCGCTCAAGAAATCATCTTATTGGTCATATTCGAAATCACACGGTTGACAAGCCTTTTCATTGCTCTGAGTGTGGTCGTGCATTTGCAATGAAAAGTACTCTGGATCAGCATGTTGCTGCCCATTCTGAAAACAGGTAATGTTATTGCTTTTTAAACGGTGACCTTGTCTTTCTTATCTAGCTTTGGTATTTTATATAGCAGGAATAATTATATTTTCTGATTGTCTTAGGCCTTATCAATGTCTTCACTGTGATTTTTCGACAAAATATCAAAGTCATTTGATTTCTCATCGGCGTATTCACTCGGGTGATGTTTTTCATTGTCACTATGAAGAATGTACTTATTCTTCGCCTAAAAAAAGTCAACTCGCTGCACATTTGAGGTAGGATTTTTTACTTTCAAAAAATTAAAAAAAGATGCTTATGTGTAAATTTCTGTCATTCGGAAGTCGAGTTAGCTATTAATGAATTAAGTGATCTGATAAAATTTCGTAAACCTTGGATGAACGTTTAGTCAAGTCTTTCCCAGAAGTATTTTTGTTGTTGTCGATGAGTGAATTTTGTTCGAAAATGGGTGAATTATTGTCACCTATTCTTGATAATCCATTTGTCAACTACAATTTAAAGGAAAATCAGTTTTATTCCTGTACTGGCACGAGGAATATGTTTTTTGCAGGACTCATTTAGCAGTAAGAGCCCATCACTGTAAGACATGTAATCGTTCGTTTATCGAAAAATCACATTTGGTGCGACACGAAAGGATACATTTGGAGGACAAACCTTTTAAGTGAGTTTTTCAGTTTTGAGTGTATTTGTTACCTTGATTAAAAAACTGCACAGTTCAAATAAATTATATTGTTGTGAACGATATCTAGATGTGACAATTGTGATTATTCATCTTCGAGACGAGATAAGCTAAAGGAGCATATTCAGAAACATCATAGCAATTCGAATACTGGTAAACAACATCGGCGAAGGTATCGACGTGCCAAGCAACTGGCACAGCTTGCTGCGCAGGCTAAGGTTTGAATTTCAATTTCCATTTTCAAGTTTTCTTAATCAGTTCTGATTTTAGAGGTTGTAACACAGTGCAGATATGTTCCACATCATTCTACTATTAGATTGCTTTGTAATAATATCGAAAATATTTTGTTAAGGATCTGAAAGATTTTTGCAATTAAAGTATATACCTTTTCAAATTTCTCATAAACAAACGTCATAATTTAGCAGACACAACCAAATATAGAAAACATGTTTCGACCGATCCCTCCATCAGAACTAGTCGATAGCTCATCAAATAACTTGAACAGACCTGTTACCACAAATGTGTTACCTCAACAGAACATCTCCGAATTCACGTTAACTAATATATCTCGAACTCAAAACGAACATCGTCAACCACAAACGGCTGGACATGTCGAAGCAACGCAGCAGACCCATCAACATTCATTAATGGACTTTTCTTCTCTTAATACTACAAATTCTCTAAACATTGGACGGCCGTCTTCAGCTACTGTGCCTGCAACGACGGCAATGTCTGTCTCGCCAGCAATGAGTCTCAATTTTCATATAGGTAATTTCGGTTCTACTTCACTCTAATTCATTTTTTTTTAATTCAGCTAAGTTTTTTACTGCAGTTTTTGAACAACAGTTAATATTTCGGATACAATTGGTATTGATATACTTCAGGTGCTATAATGGACTCTCCAATTGAATCGTTACGTACACCCGTGCCACGTAGTCCGCATAGTGTTAGTATACATTCGGATTTCTTTGATAATTCTTCACCTGCTGTTGGCCAAGATGCCCAGCGTCCAATGAGTTTACCACCGTATAGTGGTGGGGGAAGTTCTGCGACTAATAATCAAGTTGGTCCGTCCTGGCCGTGGTGATTTTGAATAGTTTGGTTACTGGAAGATAAATGTGACCATTCATCCCACAAAAAAGTTGGAAACAACATGACGCTTGAAATGCTGGAAAGTCGATATATGATAGACCGAGCTTGATAACTTCTTACCTAGAGCAAATGGTTTGCTATCTTCTTGTGTTCAGTTAATACAAAGAAAGGCATTACTCATATTGAAAATAGAACTACCAATTAAGAGGTGTACAACAAGGACGCTGGAGCTTGATCTCGTGAGGTAGTAACCTATGCAATTGTTGCATGATGTGAATATTGTTATATAGTGTGAATATTCCCCACATCCTTTTTTTAATTCTGAAACCCACTGATTCATCTATTAAGGTGAAATTCTTGAGGTATTTGCGCTTTTTTCGGACCTGGAACTGATAAGGTTTGCGGTTGTTTCCATACAACTAGCAATGTTTGTTCATAATGTCTCATTGTTTTATTTAATGTTAATATATTGCTTGTATTATGTATGGTCTTGCTCATTTGGTATCTATCTAAAGTGATGTTCCCGGGGAAGTCAAACAGAATTTTGGGAAAGGAATATGAAATTCGGGGCAAAGTGCTTTTCAGATTACGGGAGTTTGTCTTCAGCCATCGTCTTGGATACCTTCCCTTATTTTGGATCTCGCATTCATTTTTCCATCTCTCAACATGTTTGTCGATGCATCTATGGCTTGATGTGCATTAAATATTTTAAACCGGTTTGTTACGCATTTGATTATGCAAAATGAACCTTGGAATGCTTTAGTTCGGAATGAGAATATTGCAGCTAATTCTATATTCACTGAGAAAAAGCTGAGCATAAGGATTACCTAGAAACTGTTGTAGACACCCCCTTCTCCTCCCCGATATGTTCATGGGATTCCTCTTATGAAATTTGTGACTGAGAAAACACTGTGCAGGGTACGCAAATATGAGCTTTAACCAATCGATTAGAATGGAGCTTGGTGGTCAAGACTTTCCGTTTTCTACACCTTTGGAACAGCAATCGTAACACAGAGGAATAAGTGTTGAATTTTGAATTAGTACAGATAAGGAAGAAAATAAAACATGTGGAACACAGACATGCAGTAATTTAACACAAGTTACCGCGGTAAACTTCAGGAAAAACATGAAAGCAAGGAAAGACTTGTAGTAGAGGGTAAACCAACTTCCAATGGCTTAAAGTATAGCTTGCATAAGGCGGCGAAATATGCTGTAAAATTCATTCCTATAAATGACAAAGCTAAAACAAGATTACCGAATATTCGAACCAAGTATTTCATTGTGTACGATATAAAGTAATTTGAAAGAGTCTACAGCTACCAGGTTCTACAGTTTAACGACATGAGAGGAACCGATCAAATTCATTGGAAGATACAAGAAGCACTAATTCCCATGAAAAATGAGCTTGCTAGATGCTTCTGCAGAAAACCATTCCTAAAGAGGAAATGACAAGGAATTCATGTGCACTATGGGTAATGGGAAAAGGAAAGAAAATATGCAACACAACTCAATGAATTTACACAACATTTTGTACTGTTAGACACTAATAACACTGCCGGTATATAGGTTATCCTCCCAACAGCTTGGTATCATGGAATGATTACAAAGGCGGGGTTGACTCCGCGGAGTTAAAACGTGCAGTGATCCAGTTTTCTTATAGGTCTATACTTATGTAAAAGACCGAGGAAAAAATGTTACAAATGGATGAGTACCGGAAAATGAGAAAGTGCTGACAATTGGTCTGGTTAATTTTTTTTTTTTTTTTAGCGCTTTTCCTCCAAATTTCATCGTTACTTCACCTAATAAAAACTACCCTATTTTCGTACGAAAATACTATATCATCAAATGAAAATGATGACAAAGAATTTTTCAGCACAACCATTAACAAAAACACATCAAAAGAACGGATGAGGATTTCAAGTTTTCTGGATTTCGAATAATTTAACATCAGTATCATACCAGATTGGAGGGTCGATATTTCTGAAAGAGAAAAAATAAAGGATGCTCTCATATTCAAGCACAGACTTTGAATTTCGATTCAAATGAGCAGTACTCACATAAAATAAACATACTTTTGACCTACTATTAAGTAATAGTAATTTGAAAGACTTAATAATGAACACAGGAATTTGCAAAACAGTAATCAGTCATTACTCGTAATACCTTAAGTAAATGATTCCCCACAAATACGTCCGAAACCAATGATTGGTACCAGCATTAGCTTGGTATTTCCTGATAAGTATTGGGTGAGGAACAGGCAACAATCCTACTAATGTGCCGTGCTGTAGAAATTTCAGAATTTCGCTTTCATCTGTTAAACCTCTGCAAAACCATTTGATTTCAAAACACAACAACATGAAACACTTATAAAATACTTTAGTTATTTTACTATCTTACACAGCCTTAAGGGCTGTTTTCGAAGTTTTATTTTACCGTAAACGAAAAACTTACTTATCAATGCAAATCTTCTCAACCTGTGGCACCAGTACCTGTAGAAGCCTCATCACTGTTTGAAGAGGAAGTTTACTTTTCCACGACTCAACCCATTCCGTTGTTGCTACCCATCCCTCCTGTAAACCATCACTTTCATGGGTTAGATCGTTTATTCCTTTTTCTGTCATCTTCGTTACTTGAGGCGTTTCAGCCAATGTAGCCTTTATGTTTGCCAAGTTCCCCACATCTACAATTTCATCTATATCCTCAAATTATATAATGATAATACGTGAACAAATCATAATACGGTACATACCAAACCCTCAACACGAACACATGTTCCATTGCACCACTACACGCTACCATATTCAGAACACTACGTCTCACTATAGTATTCACGAATAAAGAACTCTTATAGAAAGAAAAAGCCGTTTAATTATTTATTTTATCTACATGATGAACTGTTCATCGCTGTTCTAATACCAGTAAATGGAACTTACAGGGACTCACGGCAAGTAATATGCCAAAGACAAATATTCTTAATAGCAAAAAATAATCATTAAAACTCACCAGCAGATTTTGCTTCAGTAACTGGTAACTTCGAATCAGCAAGAACACCACTTTTACGGCTCTTGCGGTTTTGCAGCATTTTCATGATATATGCTGAATCAGATGAAAGATTTGCCAACTGATAAAATACTTGGCGTTTTCGAATAATGGTATATACCAGATTTGAATTCCCTGAACATTCCATTGTTAAATGGGCACTGTAGCTAATTGGTATTTGGCCTTCTACAGAAGTTTCAGGATATATTTTGACTCGTTTGATCGAGATGCCTACCCCATCATCCCTAACTACTGAAGTTAGTAGCAAAATTTTCACCCATCAATAAAATCTTCAGAATGAATAGCAGCTTATATTCAGACAGTACCGTCGAACTGATATTGAATGATATTGTTGAGAACTTCAAGGAGGAAAAAGATGAGGAGATGATTTGTCGGTGATGAAAACAAAAACCAGGGAGTTGAAAAAGCCTCAATAAGATGAATAAGCTTGTTAGCTGCAACCATTGAAATGGACTTCAAATACGGTGACACTGGAAAAAATATAGTTAAGTCCTTGTCACTAATGAGCAGTCACAGTCTATAGAAAAACAAATAAAATAAACAGTCAAATTGGTAGAAGTTGAGCTATACTTTAAGTGATTCAACAAATCCGGCTGCATCATACCAGAAAACATCTGTACTAACTTTTTTAACAGATCAAGCGATTTAATGTAAAAGGAGTTGCATGCTAGAAATAAATAATGATATTTATTTATCTACAGCATCTATAATTTAATGAACAACAAACTAAAGAATCAGCCATCTGCGCATTATTCTGTTCTTTATCTTACATTCAGTATTATTTCAAACCTCACTTGAATTTATTACAAAACAAACCGTTTACAATAATTGTTAAAAGACAGTCAAAAAGTGACTGCAACCGATGATTGCCTGTGGTTATCAGTTTGTGGAATACCTGCAATAATCCAAGTTCATTCATATATTAACTGTGCATTAACTGCACATTTCTCAATACTTTACAGTCTGTTTAGATATTAAATAATAAAAGTGTATTAATATATCTAATATTTAAAGTTATAATAACTTTATATACGGCTCATACAATAGAAAAAAAAAAAAAAAACAGCAGCCAAACGGCTCCAACTGAAGAAGCAATTAATTCATAAGCTGAGCTTAAAAGAGTGGGACGGAAAAATAGGTGTTTCATAAAAAAGGATTTAATAAAATCAACTCTAAATTCACTTTTGCAATACTAATACTTCTGACTTCCTAACATACAAGGATAAGCAAATCTGCATGTGTTCCAGTGAACGACTGCACGTCGATGGCTGCTCGTGGAGTGTAGGGTTTATTCAATCGTACACCAAAATTCCTTTCACCACTTAACAACAGAATAATGAAAACACCCATATGTATCAAACCAACACGAGCTGCAAATTATGTTCACAGGAAAAAAAAAATGTATTGCAGCCTTCCTGAAAGCTATAATATAACAAGTAGTATCAAAAGTATTCTGTTTATCATACCTGGATCATTGCGAGAAGCACTAACGTGGAATAAAATCGGAACAAGTACTTCCAGAACATCACTAGTTTTCAATAAATAAAACATGAACTTCTGAAATTACAAGTTCTCAAAATATAAAGTTATGCAGAATGATTTACAATGCCTACGCTTGCCAGAGGAAATCAATAGACAATGAATAATTACCTGGTTGTATTCACAGCATTTCCAGAGCAAAACAAGGAGTTCCTGATGAAATGCTATTTTTTTGGTAGAACTCGGAAGATACGTAGCAACTAATGGATTTGTCAACAAACGAGTCATCCCTTTTAATATGAATTCAAAGTCTTCTTCGCGATGAATTCTTGACAAATAATTAATGAAAAAATTGTCGGCATATTCATTTTTCTGAAATGAGTTTCCCTCAACGAATTATGAATTTTAACAATCATTTCCGCAAAATTTCCTGGAAAAATCACTACCTTGTCAGAGGACTGCGTCTCACTATCTAAGCATACGATAAGTACTTGCAGTGCAGTCTGCACAAGTGGTTCTCTGCTATCCGTGAAAAGCAAATAATTATAAGGTACACCGTAACCAATCGGATCATATGCGCAAACCACATTAAGCAAAGATGTAAAAAGCGGTAAAACATGACGGTTTTCTGCAGATGTAAATCTTGCTATCCATCTCATCCTATTTTCATCTGAAATAAAAAAACTTTTACAAAGTAATCTAAGCTTGTAAGCTTGTAAATTTGAAATGCTAGTAACTACAACAGCTTAAAATTTAAAAAGTTTAAGGCTGAATGATGAATACATTCTTTTTTCTACAACCAGATCAAACATTTTTGATTTAAATATTACCAATAACTGGGACATAAATGACTTCTGAGAAGCACGTAAGTAAAAGTTTGAGGATTTCGGTACGTCGCTGATCATGTTCAGCTATTTGCTGTGGTTTCGTCGCAAAACCAACGCCAGCCTCCCATATATATTCGCAGCTGTCGATCGTACTTAAATCATCCAAGCATCCCTGAGAAACGGTCAAAACAGTGCTTTCATAATTCTCCACCTCAGATTTTTTGAGTTGTAGCACAAGTTAAGGTATTTATAGCATATTTTAGCATACTTATAGCACAAATCAAAAGGTTTGTGAAACTATCACAATACCAAGAACACCTCAAGCATTACTTTTACTTAACAAAGAAAAACAAACAAACCCTTCATAGTTTTCGAATATAATGTTTTATACTCTTTCATTAAAAATGTTACGCGTAGAAGTAGTAAGTACCGGATGGCTTCTAAGAGATGAAACAGTGAATTCAGGACAAAACAGAAGATCGGTGAGAGCAGATATCAAAGTGCAAGCTAATGGCTGGTGAGGAAACTGTTCGTTTTCCTCTGCTGGTGGTAATGACCAAAAGAAACCTCTCCAGTCTGAATCTTCGAATAAATACGGACAAACTCTCGTCAAAAGTCGTACACAATTCAGTACCTGATAACAAACTTTATATTTCAAAACAGAAAAGAAGAAAATTTATGATGAAACATAACACTGCTAAGTCCCTTTGATTTCACATTAACAACGTGAAACAGACCGAAAATCCTAAATTTGCTACAAAAGGAGGAATGGCTTCAACTCAAAAAGAAAAAGAAGAGAAAAAGAGCTTTACGCGAAATCGATCAGGATTACTTAAAGGATTTACGAACCTTGCATGCATGGGAATGGTATTAATTTTAAATAGAAACAAAACGCTCCATAATACCTTTGCTGGCGGTATTGCTGATGGAGAATTACATGCTGCTGTTATACGATCGACGGTTTTATAACATAAGGCTGCCAAATTATTAGGAGAATTATCACGCAATGAGCGAACCTGAAGGTATGTCCGAAATGAGGACCACTGAGAATTTATTGGAATGAAAAAAAAAAAAAAAATACGATAGAATTGCGACTTATATTTACATAACTACTGTCGAACATATCACAACACATATCTGTCGCAGAATCCCTGTTAAATGGCAAAGTTCTTCAAAACCCTTCTCTTGACCGTCCTGCTTCGATTAAGTAACTCTCAAAAAATATCAAACTAACATCGTCTGCTGTGATCAGAGCAAAAACATCTGCAGCACTATTGATGTTAGAAGCCCACAACTCTTCCCAAAATGCATCCTCTTCTACCTTCGACTTCTTTGTTGTTAGTTCGATCACAGCTTTGCGAAAGTTAATTTTACTTCCAGAATTACCCATTGATTGGTTCTCACAGCTAAGTTATTTTGCTTAATCTGGAAAGCAATATCATGACACAACACGTAGTACAATTTGAAGATATTAACTTCAAGTTATTCGAGCGTACTGTATCGTCGGGCTTTTTTCATGCGTAGAATGATTGTGAATGACGCCTAAACAATCTGTAATTTTTTTGAATCAAGACGAACTTATGAAAGAAGTATGGGAAGATTTTGGAAACACTTCCTGCAATTATATCAGTAATTGACCTAAGATTTTATCGACAATGAACACTTCGTACGCATCCATTTAAGGAAATAAATATTTCCAAAAGAAACCACAAAATTGACATCTCAACATCAACAGTACGCGATGATTCTATCAGTAGCAGAATTTACAGGAAATCCACGATAACGCCATTAAAAGGTGATAAAAATCGTCAAGGTGATAAACACAGTTTGCGACGCACCGTTGCATTATGACCGATGGCACACAATAACGATATGTGAGTATAAAAGAGAATTTCGCACAAATGGAGGTTTTCGTTTGCGATGTTGGGTGTTGACGTGGCAGTGTACGTTGACGTGGAGCTGATGTTATCACGAGCAGGTCTAAGCGTGAGTTTAAAGGGGACTTAAGATTACTAATTAGTAAGGAAGTGTGATATATTGCTGTACTATTGTTTGCTACGTAAGTTGTATAAAATAATACGATAGATAAAGATCTGGTCAGCGGAGCGTTTAATCACGCGTCACTCTTTCCCACTTCTTTAGGGATTGGATCAGATCATTTGATTAGAAATAGTTTGATTTGAGCATAATCTGCTACACACTCATGGTCTTGAGTTATCTAGCCGTGTATCAAACGAAGTCTTCACAGAGATATTCTAGTCAGCACGTGATGATGGGGATGCTGAGATGGATAGTGATGAGTTTGCCCGAACTCTACGGTCAAGTTCCGATGTTTCGGACAAAGGATTCGTTTGCTCGAATATTCGCAGATGAAAATGCTGATAAAAGCCTATGAAGGCTCACTACTTTATCAAATTCTTGTGTCTGATGACCTCATTATTCTCGCCATCAAATATGATATGACGAATTCTGTTTTTAGCATGAACAGAGCTTTATACATTTGTTTTCGTGACTTATATTTTTAAAATTCACTTATATGCAAAAATTAACAGAATAAAAAAAGAGGAATTTATTACAACAAGAAGTAAAACAACTGTGACAAAATCATTGCTGAGAGCCGTTCACTTTTTAAGTTTCCTCATGGAAAATTTCGCCTTCTTGCGATTGATGGTCAGATGGTGCTGCAAATATTTTTTAAGCTTATACTTTCTAATTAATTGAATGCATCCACGAGTTTTTCTAAAGGGCGAAACTTAGTAAGTACTCAGGCTAAGAGGAATTTGTTCGCTGGTGTTAATTTACACTCGATAGGCCTCCAGTGAGACTGGATATTTGATATTGCAGTGTGTTTTGTCACTTTGGTTAAGCTTAGTAAGGTCTTTTTTTCATTATTTTAAAAAGTTCCTCCCATCACAGGTGATCTTTCCGTCTCTAAAAAAAAACTGAAAAGTCGACAGCTGTTACAATAAAGCAAATCGAGACCGTTTTCTCTCCCTAATTGATATTCGCTCGGGTTCGGATTTTCAAAACTTACAATAGCTTCTGTAGAATTCATCACTGTAGGGCCAACCACGTCGAATATGTTCAAGAAGATATTCTCGTGCCAGAGCTCGTAAATCATTTGGCGCACGTCGGATTTTTGATGAAAATGATTGTGAGATTGCATACCCTCCCGCATTATGAGGTTTATATCGAATCGTTCCTCGTCCAGGTTGAGATTTTCCAGGTAACAATGATGTGCTTTGGTGTTGGATTTTTTTCTATAAAAAAAAAAGTTTCTACATGTTTAGTTACGTAAAGTTATTGTTTTTATTCAGCTCATTTATA
Source organism: Setaria digitata (assembly GCA_003640385.1). Classification (NCBI taxonomy): domain Eukaryota; kingdom Metazoa; phylum Nematoda; class Chromadorea; order Rhabditida; family Setariidae; genus Setaria; species Setaria digitata. The sequence goes on from RCAB01000119.1 coordinate 137,683, forward strand.
TGTTGCTTAAAGGTTAGCAATGTTTCTCCTTGCTAAAAATACCTTTACATTAATTGTGAGTGGTTCCTATAATACGTTCTTTTCCACTCATCATTATGACATTTTTCGTAAATTCATTCGCTCAAACTTGCGAAATGTTTTCTCTTCCACTAATTAAAGCTGATTAAGTCGTGGAAAAGAAATTTGCTTCTTCATTTTATTGTAACGTACGCCTGATTGTCCGAATAAGTCCGGTTCTCCTGTTGTCAAAGTTATTGTTGGTGTTGTTGTGGTATCAGTGGTCTTCACAGTTTCTGAGGTTGTTAATGTAGTGGTAATTGTTCGCGATGTTTCCGCATTAAATATAACTGATGGATGGGTAGTAATTTGCGTTTCCTCAGATTGCGTGATCGTTTGTGTTGCAGTTGGTGATACTGTTCGCAGATTATCTTGTTTTATCTATAAAACTTCGCTCTTATTAATTTGTTCAGTGGGATCCACAAATTTCGTTATAGTTACTGTGGGTGACTGATAGTATTTCTTGTTATATAATGGTTAAATAGATAATTTGTGAGATGAACTATGACTTGTGATATATACTAATGGTAACTGATAAATGTTGTAATCGTTAAAACGGTGAAAGAAGTATTCACCTCAAAAATACTCTCGTCAAAATTCGCTAATTTCTCGATATTTAACACATCAGATCCTAAACGATTGTCATTATGCAATATTTCATTTCGCTGTAATTGTCGTTGAGCTGTTGTTAGTGGTGTATACCGAAGAGCACTCCATCCAATTCGTCCTTCCTTCTCATGCTTATTTTGTCTCAGAATTTTCTTAATTAATGTGTCATCATCAACAGTCCTCTCTTCACCTTCGCAACATATCGCTATATTCGATGGTTTGTAGCAAAAGCGTCCGCTCTGAGGCAAAATTATGAAAATTTAAGAGAAAAAATTATTTCAAAATTGCACCAAGCAGTTGCGTACGTTTCGAATCTGCTAAATGATATCACTTTATGGCGATTATGATACTTTTTAATTGTCATGTTACCTACATGATATCACTTTATGGTGATTATGATGCTTTTTAATTGTCATGTTACCTACATGATATCACTTTATGGTGATTATGATGCTTTTTAATTGTCATGTTACCTACATGATATCACTTTATGGTGATTATGATGCTTTTTAATTGTCATGTTACCTACATGATATCACTTTATGGTGATTATGATGCTTTTTAATTGTCATGTTACCTACATGATATCACTTTATGGTGATTATGATGCTTTTTAATTGTCATGTTACCTACATGATATCACTTTATGGTGATTATGATGCTTTTTAATTGTCATGTTACCTACATGATATCACTTTGTGGTGATTATGATGCTTTTTAATTGTCATGTTACCTACATGTTATCACTTTATGGCGATTATGATGCTTCTTGATTGTCATATTACCTGAATGATATCAGTCTTATTAATTGTCTTAATGTTTCAGTGTTTTCTTGTCTCCCTTTTGTGTATTCATGATGCCAATTACAACTACCGTCCAAATTGTATGATGTGGCGAAAAATTTTGGTGCTACATTTAAAGTTGCCATGTTTGGTTAATTAACAGATTGTTTGTTGATAACCTCCAAATATTGGGAAGAAATTACTTGATGAGCACAGTCTTCCTCGCTGCATGGTACGGGATCCCCGTTACCGTCGAGGATTGTAAAAGCAGGTTCAGGGCATTCTAAATTTGATGTACTGCGAAGTTTATTGTTCGATTCAACTGGCTGAATTGTCTCATCATGAGAATTTAATCCCAGCAGTGATGCGGTTTCGATGCTCGCTGATAATCCTTCACAACATATTGAATGTTTCCCAACCTCCAGACAATGCATACTGCTCTGTAAATTTTCCTTTTACTTCTTCTGTTACTTAGATTTCAATTATGTAATATTTTTTAGTATAATTTCAGCAAAACTCAAAAACTATTTTTAAATTTGCAAAACGAAATGTCTGAAAAGGAACGAATGTTCAAGAAGGACAAAAAAAAAATTCTAATAACAGATGACAGGTGAATCGCACCTGTGGGCAGTCGTGAAGACCGGGAGTACAAATAAGGGGCAAACCAGCATCGGTAAGTATTGTAATACTAGGTGAAGGACATTCAAGGATGGAATCTGAATTAATTTCTTCTTCTGTTGGACAGCACTGATAATTTGTCCCGGAAAAATAACAAGAATAACCTGATCCGCATAACTCTTCACGTCCTGAACTATTGCATAAAACAATAAATTTAGTTTTTTTTAGTGATTTAAAATTTTTAGTGTTTTATTCGTAAATTTCAATTGCAAATCATTTTTTTGCATAATTTTTGCGGATTAATTATTAATTACACAAAAGGGAAGTTTGTAGAGTCCAAGAAGCAGTTTCAATAATTATTTTTTGGGAGTTAACGTTATAAAATGTAAGTTTCCTGAAATGAAAAAGAAGTGCATAAAAGTAAACCTGGTAGACAGTGCTTTACAATGCCATTTCTGTCGACTTCGGGAATTTGATAATTTGGGCAATAGAGGTTAACATATTCTGCAATTTAATGAAATTCGTAATTGATGAAATAAATCAAGCATCACAAATTGTACCAAAAGTGATCTTTTTTTTTTTTTTTTTTTTCTCCAGGAGAAAAATTAAAGTTTATTTCATATAATTAATGAAAGAATTGCTAAAATTTTATATAAAATTCCATTTCTGACAATGAGACTGTCGAGCTGAAGCTAAAAAAGTGGATTTGGAGATTTCGTTATTCAAAATTTGGAGGTTTTTTTCTTTTTTTTTTACTAATTGTTTCGCTATTTCTTTTTGATACCAGAAGACCAGTCAGTAAGCCTTGGACTTCTTTAACAATGATTTCTATTCTATTAAGAAGAAATACTGGAATAATTGTTTATGGAGAGGCAACTGACGATAGGGATAAATATTCAAGCAAAGTTAAAAGAAAGCGAAAAAAATAAATCATCGGTTGATTAGCAAGAAACAATGGCTAGACAATGCCAGAAAATTAGGAAAATCGGGCAAAAGCCTCTCGGGAATGCTGTGATTCAGGAACAGAAATAATGCAATCGTTGTCAGATGGATGAATGGCTTATATCACGATTTTTCTAGATTATTTAACAAATATGTTTACTATATATATATATCGCAATTAATTAATGACTTTTTATTTTGAAAAGACAAAAAAGAAAATTAATTATGAGTATTGGTACTGTTAAAATGCAGTGACTTTAATTAATATTTATTTCTAATTTAGCATTGAAAATTTATGGTCATAAAACTTTAATATTGCAATAAGTAGTAACAAGTGAATTGTTTTTTCCTATTTCATTTAATTTTGATATTCCATTAAAAAAAAATTACACAAAAAAAAAAAAAAAAATGATAAATAAACCTTTGGAGTGTATTAAGCGTACAACAAGGCTAAGTAAGACAAATTCACTGGTTAGCTGCCGGTGCATAACCGACAAGAGAAGACAAATCAGGCATTAATTAATCAACTGCAATTTTCCATCAACTTAAAATCATTTGGGTCACAAACAATGTCCCACTTTTCTTAAAACCATCCCATAAACAAAGACGGATTGTGTTAAATCTATTCCTCTATTTCCATCTGCATTCCCGAGATCTTACCTCAATCCTCTTCTACACCATCTATACCTGATTCTCTCCTCTCAACTTTTAATCCTTCATTTTACAGCATCTTCTTTGTCTTCCTAATGTTACGATAATAGGTAAGTAATTATCAGGATAGAATGCAACTCTCTTATCACAAACAGTAATTTCCATGCCTTCAATTCACTCTCATCTACATCTTTCCAATCTTCCTAATTTTTTTTCTTATCTCAATTTCAGTCAACTTTTTTTTCGTTTTCTTTTCTTTTTTTTTTTTTTTAAATACATGAAAGGAGAAAAGAAATTGGCAGTATTTGTTAGAAACGGATGATGAAAATTGCCTGAAATGAAATGAGAAATATTATTCATGAATTTCAACTTCATTTTTTTGATTTTATTATAAAAAAAGAAAGAAAGAAAATGTGTCACTGCTAGCATTAATTTGAAAAAAGAATTTTAACATTCCATAATTTATTTCCAAAAATAGCTTTAAGATTTCGAAAATTTAATTACAACACTATTGGCGATAGAAAGATGCTTGAATCTAAATTTAATTTTTTGAATATTTAAATTCCTGATTTTTGCCACTAATATTTTCAACCGGCAACATGCATATTCTATCAACTGTCGTAAAAGTTTTCAAATAGAATATTAACTGACCAAATAACCGTCTTTTTGATATAATTTTCTTTTCATTATTGTTTTTTTTTTTTTTGATTGTAATTCTGAATCTTAACTTAAATTACACTTCTCACCAACAGTAAAACTTCAAAATCATAAACTAAAAAAAAAAAAAAAGCAAGAACTGTATTAAGAAAATTTGTGATCATAATCGTTCATGCTTCATCCACAATTTATAATATTAAAAATTTGTTGCTTACTTTTTAATGAACGTTGTAAGCAAATACTCTTTAAAATAAAGCTTAAGTTGCAACTATCAGTAATTTATACATGATAAATTTATAGAGTGCTTAGAAAATTGAGCAACAATCTTTCAATTTTAAATTTTCTAAACTCTACGACTGATTGCATAATAAATTCTACTGCTAAATTTGCAGGAAATAAAATGTGACTTTTTCCTTCTTCGAAAGCATCGTATGCTAAAAATTTCTTAGCCCATAGAAATTTCTTTCATAAAATACAGCAATCTTCATCCCTGAGTTACTTTATTTGAATTTCATATCTTCCGTGTTTTCTTTTTTTTTTTTTTCTTTAATAATAATAAGACAACATTCTTGTGCATAATAATTTTATTTACAAACAGCTTTCCGAATGATACGAAAGATAAAAGAAAAATTCTTATATCACTTTTTACACAACTTTGCTAGTCTCTTGAATATAAAATTGTTTTCGGAAAAATTAAGCATATTCAAATGAATAACAGACTTGAGATGTTAAAAAATAAATAAAAAAAAAACTGTTTGAATCCAGAAGCCACTTAATACTATTAAATTTTTAATACACAATATTTCTTGACATACATCCATGCACACACATTGATATTTATTTAAATTTTAATCAACTATTAAAATCAATTTAAGCAATTATCAGTACTTTGCTTAAATTTATAGCAGCTACGTAATCTAATTATAAAATTGCATTAAATTATCGCATTTAGGAAAAAAAAAGATTGGATGCAAATATTTTGAAATGAAAATGCGCTTTAATGGAAAAGAAAGAGAACTAATTTATTCAAAAAAAAAAAAAAAAAAAAAAAAAGAGATAATAGAATAGCAAAATAAGCGTCAAATTTCGCAAAAAAAAAAAAAAAAAAAAAAAGCTTAAGATGGCTAAAAATGTTTGGAATTTATGGCAGAAAGTTTATCACAAACAAATTCTTGTTTAACGAAAGAAATGCGATAAAAAAAAGTGCATTGAGGAGAAAAGGAAATTTTATAAATTGAATATTTTATCACTTTATTTTTCTGAGGCCTGTTTCAGGAAGAGGTGAACTACATATGGAGGAATAATGCACCTCGTTTTTAATTTAATTTTAATTCCTCAAATTTTACAAATTTGACATCAAAGAGTTGCAAAGTTTTTTTTTTTTTTTTTTTTTGATCTTTCAAACAATCGCATTAAGTCATCTACCTCAATATTCTCAATATAAGTAGAAAAGTACAAAAATTAGGAATGGAATCAGATGACATTGAAACTGAAAATTTTGCGGTGTATTTTGTCGAACAAAGATTTTGCGGTAAAGTGTTGAAGTGTCGGAATCTTCGTTTTTAAAATCATCCGAACAACAAGTTAATCCACAACAGTACTGAACATATCGTTGACATCTGAATGAATTAAAATTATTTCTTAAGGTATAAACAGAAGAAAAAATACTTTTTAAACAACTAATTATCTATTAAAAACCTAAATGATTAAGTCCGATAATTTTCATTTTGTTGTTCCAATGGAAATTTATAAATAATACAACTACTTACTGAAAAATAATATCATAAATGGGAAAACCATCAGCATATTCTAAATTTTGCCGTTCACTTGAATCCATATGATACACGCACGTGTCTCGCGTTGGCAAATAGTTAAAGTTATCCTTAATAAAATTAATTATCGATATTGTACCGATAGTTATCCTTATGTAATAATTTGTAAGTTAATTAAATAAAATTATTCTAATTAAATGAAATTATTCTACATTATTTTCAAGCAAAAGAATTGAAATGCATAAATTGCTTATAACTGGAATATATACCATATAGTAATATTTTGTTCCTAGCCAATAATTACGTCGGTAACGAGAAAGGTAAATTCGATCGTTAAATGCTTCTACTTTACGTATTGCATATCCATTCAAGAAGTACGGGGTGATTAATTGTAATATCTCCTGATTTGTTTCATTGTTACCATCTGTTGCTTTGCCATCAGAAAGATTTCGGAAAATTTTTTAATGAAAAATTGATTTGCTTAATTTTAAAACATATATTAATTATTTTTGATTTAACTGCTAGATTTTTGACGAAATAACTTTTTAACTTTTTGTGAAATGATATTCTTCCAATACTTCAGCAAATATATTTGTCACCTTTCTGTAGTAAGAAAGACTCTAAGCTTAATGAAATTCTATAAGTCAATTAAATAAAGTAAGTCGTAAGTGAATGAATAGTTCATTAACGATTTTCCATTATGATATGAGTTATTTTGCATATTCAGAACTTCTCTGAATCATCGAATATGATAAATTATAACCTGACTTTTAGTGGCGTAGATTGCCTGAAAATGAATAAATTTTAGTCAACTATTAACAGCTGATAAATCAAAGTGTCGAAAAAAACAAAATTTGGTAATTATGCAGATCTTATCGTGTAAAATAGCTAGATCATTGTAATCAAAATTAGAGTCCACTGGAGGACAACTTTGCTCGGCCAATATCAAGTTTTTCTCGTCATGATATCAAAATGTACAGATTGGTTGATTAAAACATTAAAATATTTACATTATCTTTAATTTGTTAATTAAGTTTACGTAGAGTAAAATTTAACATATTTTAAAGTTTACAATTTTTCGTTGTACTTTTTCTACATGATCTTTATTTTTTTTTTTTTTTTTGTTTTTTCTTCAGCGTAATTAGTAAATTTATTTAAATTTAGCAGAAAATTATATTAAAAAAAAAAAAATCCACTCTAAAAAATTTTTCCAATTAACGCTTTTCCCTCCTAAATTTCCATGAGAAGAGTGTGATTTAAGCGAAATAAAATAATCATTTTTCATTTTAATTACATAATTAATTAATTATGTTCCAACTTGATAGATGATTGATTACCTGGTATCGATCACTAAACTGCATGACAATTTCGTTACATAAATTACCAAAAACAAAAAGTAGCAGCAAGTAGTAGCGGACATTGCCATTCGAGAGCTAAGCATAATTCTTCTCTTACCAATCAATATTTGTTTAATCGATCCATCCAATACGAGCACTGCAAGCAACCTTACAGTTCAAACATGCAACTGCAACCTGCATATGCGCATGCTAGCATATCATCATAATTTCGTTAGTAGCAGGCGAACTCATTAATGTAATTAAAATGTTTCATCTTCATTTAAATAATATATTTATCATTGGGGAAAGGTAACAAAAATGTCTTTTTTTTTTTTTTTTTAATTTTCTTAATGAAAGTTTTAATTTTGACTTTGAATCAATCAAAAGACATTAATTTTTCCTCTTTTTTTTTTTTTTTTTTTCTTTTGTTAGCTAAAATAATTTTCAGTTTGATCATTCATTTGCTGTTTCAATTTTTGCACGCTGTACTATTTTTAATTCATCGAAAAAAAAAAAAAAACATTTCTCTGTCTGTTTGTATGTGCTAATTAGGTATATTATGAAAAACGTGACAAATAAAGTTGAAATTATTGTTACTTTTGATTNTCAATCAAAAGACATTAATTTTTCCTCTTTTTTTTTTTTTTTTTTTCTTTTGTTAGCTAAAATAATTTTCAGTTTGATCATTCATTTGCTGTTTCAATTTTTGCACGCTGTACTATTTTTAATTCATCGAAAAAAAAAAAAAAAAATTTCTCTGTCTGTTTGTATGTGCTAATTAGGTATATTATGAAAAACGTGACAAATAAAGTTGAAATTATTGTTACTTTTGATTAATTCAGTCCATTTTGTTCAGCTTTTCTTTTGACACTAAAGCAAAAAAGAATTCAAAAATTGTGATGGTGCTTTTTTCTTTTTTTTTTTTTTTTNTATAAAGTATATAATTTGTTAGAAAATGATAGAATTTCGAAATTTGAAGTTAAATTTTAAAGAATAATACTAACACAGTCTATTAGATCAGCATTTTATGTGCTATTATTTGCTTTCAGCTGTTTTGTTTAATGAATTACACGAATCATTTATGATCGTGATAATTTAATTTAAATCTTCCTTCCCACCAAAGAAAAAAAAAAGAGGATTATAATGTTGCATTGTAGAAGTTTTTTTTTTTTTTTTTTTTTTTTCAGCTCTCTTCAGATAACAGAAAGATAATTTATTAGAAGTTAAATTTCGTAATTTTCATACTAATTAGTAATTATTTTAGCATCTACAACAAAACAACCGTAGTAGCCAGAAACTTTACTACGTAAAATCCGCAACTTGAATTATTTATAAAATTATCTGGAACTGTCAATAAGTAGGAATTAAGATTTAAGAGTTAATAATTTCATCCTGTTTACTACTGATGAATTCATTGCAAATTTAAAGCTTAGTATAATTTTAGCGTGTTAAACTTTTTTTTTTTTTTTGTGGGTATACCTTATATTTGAAAAGATATGCTAAAAATTTCAAACAGTAATATTAATTCAGATTATTCAAAATATTATTTGTTATTATTGTTATTATTATTATTATTAATTGTATTATTCGTCATGGAGCGATGATAAAGATATTTAACAGACCAACTGATAAGCGTTGTTCCATGTTGCTGAATAAGATTCCTAATCTTTATTATAACTCCTATTGATAATTTAAACAGAGTTATTAATATATAATGTATAGGTATGCAGCAGAAAAATTACATCATTTTAATCAAATTAAGAAATCACAAATTATCATCTGTATCGTTTGGAAAAGTGCATAATTTTTGCATATTTTCATCATGAAGACATTGGCATTCTTAACAACGTAACCATTAGCATAATGACCTTGAGGCTGGCCAAGAATCTGTCTGGATGAATGTTTCAGTCCAAGAACGACTCCAACTTTTCCACGACAAGATTCATCATATCAATATAAAATCACCGGGTTAAGTAATGTAATGAAGAGGAAAACTTGATGTTAATATCATTCAGCTGTTCCAGAAATTTCCGTTTTAATTGACAAAATTTTAATATTTATCACTTACGGTGAGTCGTTGATTATGTTAATGTATCTATCACATATATTATTGTATGCATCAGTCAGCAAAAAATTGGAATTACATCGCAAGGCTACGAAGCAGTCTTTCAGTAAGGAATAATTTTAAAGTTTGAAAAGAATTGAGTGGGAATTTCTCTTTTTCCTGATAATCTGCTGTTGTCATATCTACAAAAATTAACCAATTATCGCCTTTTAGCGGCTCTTTTGTTCAAATGCAAAGTTTGAAATGGGTAAAATCATCGAACAGTTCGCTGAACAATTCCGAATTCCTCATGCTTGTAACTTATGAATGAAAGAATGCTCGCAGTTTCAAGATTCTGAAATTCTGGAGACTTTACTAGGATTTTTATCAGTGGATCTATTCTTTCCTACATTTACAGAATCAAATTTCTTGTCACAGGATAACTTATTTGAAATATTATTAGGTAAACAAATATAATATTTACAGTATCAAAAGATGGCATTCCAAGAAAAGAATGATAATTAAATAGTTTGTAATTTCAAAGCAAACTGACATCCATGAATAATAGTTGATGGACTTCAGTTTATGTGATAATACATCCTTTGTATTATTCTGAAATTTTTAAATTATTTCGCAACTTTTTCGCAAAAAATATTTCTAACTGATATCTGATCGCACTTTTCATTAATCTTTTTTTTGTTACGATGCATTTAAAATTAAATGATATACACATTATCCTGTAAAAAAATTTTTGAAATAGTAATTATTTAGCTGAATTTTTATTTTAACATAAAAATCCATCAAATTTTATTCTTGTAATCGTTTCATATTTATAGGCTACATCCCTGATAATGTAATCAACAACATGATGAGGAAGAGACTGTTAAGTATGATAAAAATCAAAAATAATAATTTCTGGACTTTATTAACTTCACTGATAAGTGATATTGTTTAAGATTGAGATTTAATGAAAATGAGTTGATAATATTGTTGGAATGAAATAATAGGTTGATAAGTGATGCTATTAAACAGAGCGGATGTTTTTGGACAAAAAACGAAGTAGTATCAAATGATTTTTATTTTGTAATGCTTAAAAATTTATCCAACTATTCATCTTTTAAGATAGATTGATCAGATCGGTATATCCTACAGTCTATGATTTATGAATGAATTGATATGATTGTTGAATTCGAAATAACATACAGCTTTGATGTTTCATATTTGATATTTCTCTGGTTACTAATAACACTAACATTCTGAGAATTTATAATGATCAATACAAATTCAATTTTCAACAAACGGATAGTTATGATGAGATTGATAATTTAAGCAACTAATATGATAACAAGATAAGGTGAAATTTTATGGAAGAGAAATCCTCTTTGTTTAATCACTACGGATCGGGTATAGTAGATATGGCCCATGTTGTATACAGTTTCTTTCAGTTCCTTATGTTTATTTAATGGGAATTGTTCCATTCAGGATGGTATTTAGTGATCACTGTATAAAAATAGTTGACCTTTTCTATTGGTTATTTCGAATTAAAAATATTCCATCACATTTAACTTTTAAAATTTTATTAATTTGAATGAAGGTTCTGAAAATTTTGTATTATTGTAATTTTCAAAGCAATTTTTATACTTTTAATATTAAGCGAGAATAAAAACTATGATCATTTTATTCTTGCTATACATTTTCTATTTTGTAATAGTTGACATGAAAGCGAATGCATTAAAAATATGTACCTGAAAATGTATCAAAATTCTAAGCTACTACTAGCAATTAATTAATGAACGAAATAATTTTATTTAAATAAAATCGAATGAAAATACATAAACGAGCTCTGTAGTTAGCTAATTTGAAAGTGATAGATGAAACATTTGTTTTTTATTGCAACTAGTTAAGCCTAGTACCGAAATTACAAAAATAAAAAATTTGCTGAAATAAAAAAAAAAAAAAAAAGTGCCGAATTTCTAGGAAAAGAAAAATATTCGGTAAAAAAAATTGCTATAAAAGGAAGAATTAGGGACTATCGGCTTCCTAAATATAGCAATGAATGTTGTCTTGTGTGACATATCCCACATGTGCTTCAAAAGAAAACACTGAATTGGAAAATATTTGTAGAATTTTCGGAAAATATAGTCTCATCACCCGTTATTTTTCTGCTTCTAATTAAATTATCGCTGGTTAAATGTTTAATCCCTTCCGATTTTTCACATGTAACATTTTCTGACAGTCCTAGAAATCTTGTTATGAAGTACTGATAATCAGTTTGAGTTAATCAATTTATAAAAAGATTATTCAGAAGTTTATTCCACTTCGAACGTTTCTAAATATAATCTAATCCATACAGTTTTTCTGAAAAAAAATCATTACAACATTATGAAAAGTTAATATTTCAGAAAATAAAGTTGCCTGCGGTGTCATGTTACGTAAGACAAATGATAATTTGATAAATTGAAAGAACTTTTTGGACATACAAAAGTTCAAGGTGTGAAAGATTTGATAATCAAACTTTTGGTAATTTGCTTGCCATAAGATTCAGCTCTTACATTGCCAGTTCCATTATCACATTTTCAAAATATTGTTAAATAATTATGGATATTGTTGTGGTACTTATGGAATGAAAGACATAATTCTTGTACCTGAATTTTTCCTTGTTTACTTATTTTTTCTTAACAAATTAGACTGATTATGGAATTACAAGTAATCAGGTTGATTTTATGATTGCTATTTTTGGGTAAAATAACTAACCTTAATAAGTAGCAAAATTCTCATATCAGTTCAGATCTTATGAAATTCAATCTAACATAGCATACATCTGAGAATCATATTCTCACCTCCAATTCAGATCTTCCTGAACAAAATCTGATCAAACAATATGACCGTCTCAAAACTTCACTATAGCCTCAAGCATCTGGAGTGAAATGAACAAAATACCTAAAGCATTAGTGCTAGTTGGATGTTGCAGCATATTTCAAGTTTCTTTTCGTAGAGCATTCTGAAATGTTGCCGCTGAGACCACCCGCAAAGTTTTGAACAGCTACTGTGTATCAATTAAACTCGAAGCCAGCGCTACCTTCTGGATGGACCACCTGTGATGTTTCTTGTCGTAATGTCGCAGTGACACAGGTCTTTGGCATCACAAATTGAAGTGTATATTATCATTAGCTTTGCATTCTTGAAACGAAGAAACTGTATGTATTTCTTTCCTTTTTTTTTTTCTCTCTCTCCCTCTCTCTCTTCGTCTCTCCTTCTCGAGACTGAAATTCTCGAATAGCCATTAAATGAGCAACTTTTCTGTACTGATTATGAAGCATTGAAAGTGATGCTGTAGCATTTGCTTTATCGATATGTCTCGATTTTTTTTTGTCACTATTTCTGGATATTATAAAAGTAATAGTGAAAATTAATAGATTTAAATTTCAGCTATAAAGAAATACAAATTGAACAGAATTTTTTTTTTTTTT